>JASDQU010011799.1:179133-191050 GCA_032191745.1 Picea mariana
TCTGGAGTTTTTATCCATTGTTGCTTCCTCTTGTAAATTAATGACATATATAAAAGAATTCAAAATTTTGAGCATTCAAATATTTCATTATCGAAAACATCCAACTGTCTATGAGTTAGTCTTTGAAAAAATCTATCATGAACTCATGGTCTCATCCACTAACATATATATATCCAATCCTTCCAAGTGTTTTATGAATCCATCCTTGTCCATGTGACTCATATTGATCGTGAATATTCTACACAACTATCCACAATGCTGACCCATCACAACTATCGTGAATATTTGTAACTTCACTATTCTGAAAACGTATTTGAATCCATTGCAACTGATCATCACTTACCTGCATCTAAAAATGAACCAACTATGCCCACTAGTCTACTCAACTGCAAATCAAACTCTACAAATATGCAATGAATATATTCATGCTTCAATATGTCTATATGAATCTCTCTATCATAGAACCACTCTAAATCAAACATCTGTAACACCACTTTGAAACACTTCATGATTTCTAAAGGATATATATTTGAACTGTAACAATTGTTGCATAGACACCCCTATTCAATATTCATATTACCTGGGAGTCTCCAAGCCGGATGGCTCAGAAAAATGGAGGAATCCACCTAAATGCGGAGTAGTCTTCTTCTTTGTCAGTGGATCCATCATCTTCCTGAATTATGATACTTTATTCTTGGATTCTAACATCTTCCCTTACACATGTGGATTCATCATGATCTCATACTACTATGTATCATGAGAGTGTTATTTCTGGGACTTGTTCTTCCTTTACCCATTCTTCTTGTTTTTCATTTCTTCTCCAAACCTTCCTGTATCTTACATCTTCCTTTTTTCTTGTATATTTATCCTGATCTTGTACTACTACAAATTTTGACAATACAATCCTTGAGACTTGTTATTCTTTCACATGATTTTCTAGACTCTCTTGTACTATTGCAAATCTGACGATCTCCGAGACCCATTATTCATTCATCTTCTCTTCTTGTCTTTATTTTCTTTTCCAAACCTTATTATTTTGATTATCATTATTTTCTTTCATGGATGGCTCTATCAGGCTTTTGTAATTTTGAGCTATGTGACCATAATTGTGGAATTTGTAACATTCAATATTACGAGGAGCCACATAAACACTACTTGCTTGAACATTTCTTCCATATGCTCTGTAGTCTACAACTTTATTTCCAAAGTTAGAAAAATAAAAATAGTAGCCATAAAAGAAACTTCTATACCTGGGAGTAGATGATCCTCTCTGTGATGTAGTCCTTATGAATCCATGCATTGGATGATCATGATCATAGTTGAACCTTCTTTGTTGTATGAAAGTAGATTGTATTATTGAAAAGGTATCCTTCCTCTTGGACTCTTGTTGACCATGATTCCTTCCTTTAAGTACTTCTGTGTAACTCTTAACCTTTTCTTCATTCTTCCTTTCCAGTAACTTGTGACATTTCTCTTCAACTTTCTTTGCTGATGATGTGGATGCTTCTTCAACATTTTTACTGAGCTTGATAAATTTTACTCTCAACATGACAAATTCTTCTTCAAGTTTCTCAACCTCTTCTTCTTTCTTCATCATCTAATTCTTCATCATCTAATTCTTCATGTCTTCTTCCATTCTCTTTTCCTCTTCAAGGAGATGATTTCTTCTTCAAGTTTTTTTTCTTGTTGACTGAATTCCACTTCATGATTCTTTTCCTTTTCAATCTCAGGATTTTCTTCTATTTCATTGGGATTTTCTCTGTTGACTTCTTCATCATCTGAGTTGTCACCAGCTTCATTTAATTTTTTTCCTTGCCTTGCGTAAAGATCTTGTAGGATGTCCCAAAGCTCTTTGGTTGATGCACACTATCCCACTTTGGTTTTTACTAAATCAAGTAATCCTTTCATGATAAAATCCATTTCTATCTTGTTGTTCCTTTTCAATTTCTTCTTGGCTGCAGTCTTTGGAGGCTTCTTTGTAGCTGTGTACCCTGTCTCAAATGATCGCCAAATATCACATCCCTATGCTTGTAGAAATGCTTTCATTCTATTGCTCCATATTTCATATTTCAGACCATTTTGACCATTGAATTGTGGTACTTCCATCTTATACATATCAATGGTTTCCATGATCTACCTTCCAATGGTTAAACTACTTCTTGAAGGACAAGCTCTGATACCAATTGTTGGAATACTGGGANCACTTTATCACTTTTAAACACAATATAAAATATTCAATGATATAATCATAACATACAAACATTAACTTGACCAGTTACCATTCATCAGTTTATCATCTATGTTTAGTATATCAACAATGCATAATAAAGTAATCATAGATACAAAGTACACCAAGATTTATGTGGAAACCCAATGCAAGAGAAAACCATGACTTTTTTTTCTTATATGTCAGAAGAAATACATTCATAGGAAGCACCAACTTCCCAATTTTCCATATTCAACTAGAAGGAGGCTCCAACCCTCTAATTCTGAAGCTCCAACCTGAAGAAAGCTCCAACTCCCTGATTTACTAGCTACAATTGGAAGGAGGATACAACCCCCTTTCCTTGCCCCGTCCAACCGCCCTATATTATATATGTAGAAAACCCTGTCACTACCACATCAACCTATCACTGTACCTATCATTGAACTAATATACATGTTGTTGCTACTGAAATCTCTATTGCTGCTACTAATATATCTGCTGCTGCTACTAATATCTATATCTCATGAAGACTAAAACAATGCATTCCTCACACCAAGATCCACAAGATATTTATCCAAATCAAAATCTTATGAATTACTGAGACATACCCATTCCTAATTTCTTCAGAATCCACACCCTAACACACACAGGGAGACATACCTTGAATCATGCAGGTGACCTGAGTTTTAGATCCTTGATCTTCATAAATTTTCATCATAGGTTCGCGACTGTATGCATTATCTTCCCATGAGTATCCACACTTTTCCTCACTATAGCCCACGCATGTCCGCACTTTTCCTATTGAAACCTGTGGATATACTTAAGGAATTCTTGTATGAAACCCCTTCTTCATACTCTTGGCTCCTGAAAACTTCATCCTTCATTGGACTTCTCTAACCTTGACTCACTGCCTCAGATCTCCAACCTATGTTCTCAGAAGTCTTCACAGAAGTGATTTGCAATGGAATTTTCTATGTCTTTTAAAGAGAAATTTCTTAATGACATGAAACTTCCATGCAACTCATGATGGCATGCAACTCACATGAAAATCACATGCATCTTGTTATCTTATGTTTACTACCACTTTACTTTGATATGCAAATTTTCTCAAGGATGGCATGCAACTCACATGAAACTCACATGCATCTTGTTATATTCTATTTACTGCCACTTTACTTTGACATGCAACTTTTCTCAAGGATTGACATCAATGACAACCAATCTCAATAATTAATTAATCTTTTTCGATAAATAATTTACTATCAACAATCATTCTCAACAATTAATCCCTTGTTGCAACCACTTTGACTAGTCAAGCTTTTTGATGACCTTGGAGAGGCTTCTACAATATTCTTGAGGGTCCTCCAACTTCATAGATCCATATCTCCTCAATCGTGAGTAATTACATGGCGTACCATATATCACCAAAAATGGTATGACGTGTACTATCCATCTATGATAGTATTACCTGTAAGTATATTGACCTTCATGTCTTTATTCCTTGATCAACTACGAGTTCCATGAACAACCTGTCACTGAATCCTCTCACATGGATCATATACCAAGGGCACCTCTCAACCAGATGTTCACCATCACCAACACATGCCTCTACCAGGCATGTACCGAAGTCACCAACATACCATCACAAGATATGTACCTATACCATACCATGTACCAACCTCTACCATGCATCAAGCATGCACATCAAAACTTGTACCATACCATGTGCCAACCATGCAGACCACCCATATACATCAACTTGTACCATGATCTGTACCATAACAAGTGCATCAACCATGCACCAAACCTATACCATTTCATCAATGATACACCATATAATTCCATACACCATGTACCATAAGATATGATAAACAAGTAATACCAATGGTGTACCTCAACCAACTACCATCATCACCAAGAGCTGTATCCTATCCATGTGCTACCATATACCAAGTGTATACCTTAAAAATGTGTCAATATCAATGATAGACCTCTAACACGAAAACCAACTTTCCAACGATCTCATCCACATATCTAGGGATTCCAGACTTCTCCAAGGGTTGACATCAATCTATAAGATCAATCTCCAAGGGTTAACATCAATGACAACCAACTGTCCAACACTTTGCTAGTCTTACTCGATAATTTCTCATTCATCATCATAAGAGTAGTCCATATCATCTAGAAGCTAACAGTACAATGGAAGACTTCAATAATATATTGGCAAGGGGATTGACTACAATTTGTTTCACAAACCGAGAATATTGGGATGATAGAGTTCCAACTGTGTTATGGGCATTCAAAACTACTACAAAGAAACTGCACAAGTATACCCATTTTCAATTGGTGTATGGGGGAGAAGAAATAGTTCCATTTGAGTTCAACAGTCCAAGTCCATATATTTCCCACGTTACTCACATGAAAAATGACGAATTAGTTTCACAAAGGATTGCGGAATTAGCAGAACTTGAGGAAGCCCAATTTTTCATAGATTTTCATCAGACCGTGGAGAAGGCTCGACAGAAGGCTTGGCATGACAAACAAATTAATACCAAGATGTTTGTGCAATTCGATTGAGTCCTATTATATGACAAGTATAAAAAACATCCATGGAAGTTAGTAATGTATCGTCTTGGACCATTCATAGTTGTGGAAATTCAGGAATCAAGAGCTATTAGACTAGCGCAACTAAATAATATTCTTCATTCAGGATGGGTGA
The DNA here is from genome assembly GCA_032191745.1 of Picea mariana. Taxonomy (NCBI): domain Eukaryota; kingdom Viridiplantae; phylum Streptophyta; class Pinopsida; order Pinales; family Pinaceae; genus Picea; species Picea mariana. Next base: position 184,059 of record JASDQU010011799.1, read on the forward strand.
ATGGCACATGCATGAAGCCATACATTTATGCTCATTGAAAGAGGTTCCACAACAATCCTATTACATGGAGTGAATAAAGTAGGTAGGTTTCTATTTTTTTTTGTTTTTTTCCCTATTCGTCCAATAAACAATGACGTGTCCAACTATCACTTGTCCTAGAGTTTAGCTGTCAATGTCAATTCGTCCAACCCATATCACACCTTTGTGGTCAGGGAAGAGCATGTTTCAAATATTTTCTTCATTTAGTAGTTTCTGAGCTCCAAGTCACCATCACGTTACTATCATTCTATTCGTTAAATACAGTTCTTACCTTTCCATTCTAGTTTTTTTCATGCTTGTCAAATCCATTTAAGTCCAAACGAATATAAGTAACTTTCTGGTTAACCGTCGGCACGTTCTTTAAATGTTCTGGATGTCATGTCCTGTCAAATTTATATTGGTACTTGTGCTCATTATTACCCAAGTCACTTATTATATCTTACCACATTTGTTGGTCATATCCATTGTTAATGTCGCATTACCTCTGTGTTGTCCCCATTAATGACTATTTAATGCTTCCTTCTCATAATTCCCTATTGTTTCCTATAAAATTGTCATCGCCCGACTACTCAAGTTATTATGTTTTATTCAAGTCATTTTCATACCTAGTCATGGAGCCTACTGAGTTTTATGTGCATCCTCGTCTGTGTCTGCATCCTCCTATTGAGCTTGTCTATTTGTGTAGGTGTCCCACCATGGGTCATGCTACAACTACTCATGGGGCCATTCCCAAGGAATTTGTTCTAGTAGACATCACTGATCCATGAGATACATTTATATGAGACTTACATGGTAAAGTTGAGCAAACTCAGCTCATCGATGTAGAATTTGCGGATGCAGCCTTGTTCCCAGAGATGAAAGTCGAAGAATATCTAGAGTATTTCCCATTACCATTAGGAGATATTGACACAGAATGGAAGACCCCCTATGTACCACTACGATATTCCACACTCATGAAATTGCAATATTTTCCAGTATTTGGGACCATGGGAGAAGCCAACCGCTACACCAAATTCCTCATCAGTCATGTCCATAATGGCTCCCTGTGGTTGGACACATAATACCCAATTTGTGCATACAATATTCACCATCTTATCGATCTCTCAATGGAAGGTGACTATGTTACAAAGGGATTCCAAGGGTGAGGGAAGCATGGTATAAACAAGGGATAGGTTATCCTTTATGATAAGTTCAAAACTAGGAGAGGGGGTCGAGGATCCCTGATTATGCCCATTTTTCCTAAACTAGTTTGTTGTGCCTGTTACCCAATTTCCAACAAAGTAATGAAAAACTACACCAAGGGGTAATGCACATTGGATGCCCTCTCGGTTTTCAATTTCTATGCACAAGGTGCCATCTTGGACTGGTGTCAATATTTAAGGATTGAATTGTTGCAGGATTGCATGGATCTGCACGAGAAGGCTAGCTACTTCATCTATGGCTACCTCCTAGTCGTGTTTGCGATGTGGAAGTGGAAACCACCAATGGGGAGGGACTTCCTAGTCACTTTATATAGTCGAGTGATGATGAAGTTCGATTCATGGTACGCCTGTACTGATACCTCAAATTTTTCATTCAACAATGATGCTTTCTTGCAGTGTAAAAATGAGCTTGTTAATGCCACCCAAAGCTGTAGGATTCCACGGGATATCCTCAATCGAAATACCAAAACAATATGCTTTGGCATGAATAGAGACTACACTTTCATGCGACCAATAGGTAAAAATGTGGAACAATTTCACACTCCTCCCTTTCCCTACTACCATAATGCAAAAATTCTAGACAAGGAGGTTTGCTCATGTCATGGAGTCAAGCAAGTGAAGAAGAACTACATTGTTTCCTATCAGTTGCTTGTCATTTCTCTTTGGGAGGCCCCAACACCAATAGATGTTCCAAGTTCCAACACAACAACCAAAAAAATATCGTGCATGCCCTTAGAGTTAAAGGAGGACGAGGAAGAGGAGGCATTGCCCACGATAGTTCCACTGCAATTTTCATCAATTTCCGATGATGCTACATTTGTAGGTAAAGTACTCTGTGATGTCCTTACAGCTGGATTTCCTCCAAAGAAACCTTGCATTGGTTCTATGTCCACATATGCCACTGATCCCATCATCACAAATTCCATACCCATTTCTTCACTTCCACCCCATGCCCACAGTATTCCCCCTATGTCATCATTTGTCCCCATCATCACTATTCCTGATGACCCCATAGAACAACTCAAATCCACCCCTATCATTGAATAGATTAAGCAAAAGACCCATATTTATGTTACGGGAACCCCCTCCACCACTCCATCATCCCTTCCCCACACTAACGTCGAGATTGTTGTGAAAGAGTCTGGTGACCCATTCACTACGACTATAGGAACCACAATCCCCATTCCATCTACCTTCCCCAACATTATGCAATTCCATGTTCCACTCGACACCCCGCCAGAGATCAACCCTAATCCTAAGCAAGCTGAAGTACCACATGAGCATGAGAAGATGGTTCATGATCCTAAAATTGACCTGATGGGCACCCAGGAAGAAGCTACCTCAACTCACAACACCACCTCAGTCAATGAGCAGGTTGAACCACTACTACAGAATCCCCAATAGTGTTGTTCCATATTAGATATGTTCTTGGAATGCACAAAAGTAATCAATATGCTTCCCTCATATGTCCAAGACATGATTTCCCATAGATTTTGAGCTACGTCTCCTATTCCTGATGGTGTTGACACCCCCAGTATGTCTGAATGATTTTTTGCTAGTGGCCAACCACTTGCATCAAGGTTTCCAAAGTATCCATATCTCACTAGTGGCGAGCTCGCATCCTGGTCCACACCGCAAATATTCCATGTTATTTGTACCTCCACTAATCAATTTGAGTAGTGGATAACTTTGGTCGAGCATACGAATGAAGAGATCACATAACATATGCACTAGTTGCACCAATAGATAGTTTTGGAATCTGCAGCCAGGGATCATGAGCATGGATTGCGCACATAGGCTGAGTCCACTATTGAAGTCATTTCTAACAAGTTTATCTAGGTGTGGCCCACATTCAGGAAGGTTTCTTTTGAGATCCCTAAGGATATTACCCTGGTTGCGCTAGTGCACTGGGTTGAGATTATGGAAGAGGAATGGTCTCAATTAGCGAGGAGAATGGAAAACCTACAAAAGTAGCTCGAATATATTCAACTCAAGGAGTAGGAGCAGCCTAAGGCCATTCTTGAGAAGATCACCCAGGTTGTTGCTGAAGGCAACAAAGTCCGATCCTCCCTCCATCACTAGGTTGGTGAGTGAAGTCGGTTGTTTTCCACGGTCAATGATTGGGTCATCATATTAGAATATATGAACAACCTGGTAGAAGAAATCTGGATTCAAATAAAGTAGATGAACAAGGAGGTGCATGCGATCACTAACCCCATTGCGCATCAGGAGAAGTTTGCGAAGATCCAAGAAGGCGATGAAAGACTCGATGGGATGTATGAGGCTACTTGAGTTACCAAGAAAGAAATCAGGTACTTCAAGCCTGTAGTTCATGATACCTATGTCAATATGAAATATTTGGATTCAACTACAAATATTGAGTGACAGATGCTACTATCCACTAAGCCTATGGAGCCAAATTTTGTAGCTACACAAGAATTTGTTGCAGGAGCTTCCATTTTGGCACGAAAGTGGCAGGACTGAGTGGAGTAGTATGACTTCTTCCACCAACAAGCAGTAAAGGTCATCCCATATTTGGGCCCTCCATTTGAAGGAAGCCCAAGTGAGGAAGTAGAGGGTTGACTCGGGACAAGTCAAAAATTGTGATCGAGGCCTATTGGGCTCTCTATTTTTGGAAATGCCAAAGTTTTGGGGAAAACGATGTATGCTAGCTGGAAGATGAAGAAGTAAAGAAAACCAGTTAGAAGAAAGGAGAGATAAATAAAAGTGTAACAATGATAAAGACAACCAAAATCACCATGCACCAGCTAAATGAGCAGTGAAAAACAATAAGAGCATCAAGTGCTAGTGGGGAAAATTCAAAAAAATAGTGGAACAAGGAATCCAAGAAGCGGCCAAGAGAAAAGTATGACAAGGAAGGCAATGTGATGAGGAAGAGGTTACTACTGTTGGTTGGGTTGGGATCGAGTCAATATTAATAAAATATTGTAATGGGATTTGTTGGTAGTACTGTGCTTCCACAATAGGTTTTGAGTCTGTAATGGGTATTTGGGGCTAGATATCATTGTGAAACCTATTGCATGAGAGATACATTTATTGTATGATATTTAAGGGAGATGATTCTAACATAATGGACTATTTTGGGGCCTAAATTTTTTATTATTGTTGATTTGTCTTGATGTATATGAATCTATGTTTCTATCGCGCTATTACTTCTTTCTTGTATGGATAGTATTTGATCACTTCTTGTGTATGTGTTTGGGATCTGCTCCATGGCTCTAATTAATGTTAATCTAAATATGATGTTGCATTCTCCTTGACTCACTTCATCATCCAAGTCTCAACTACGGCTTGGGTGAGACTTCTTTCCCTTGTGGAAGGATGAATATGTCGGCGTTGCTAGACTATAGCGGTGCCTTTTGTTGGAAACCGTAGAGAACACTAGTCTCAACCTTGTGCCAACAAAATCACTTAGATCCTAAGCCTCATTCTTTTCCAAGGTTGTTGTTTCTTCAACCATGGCCTTTTTCCATAGTTTTCCATCTTTTGAATCCACTTCCTCCCTAACAGTTCTAGGATCATAATCAGTAATAGAAAAAGCATAATTTGAATGGAAATTAGGTGGAGTATACCTTTCTGGTCGCCTTCTTTCTCGGACCGATCTCCTCAATACTAGAGTATGATGATATTCTTCTTTTGATTTATGTTCTTCTATAGAGTTTGATTCATCATCCTTCCTTGGTAGGACTTCTTCTTTGACAAAATCTTTGATTTCTTTAAATACCACATCTTGACTATATACTACCTTCTTAGTTTCTGGGTTCCAAAGATTGTAACCTTTTAGAACATATTTATGCCCAATAAATATACACTTTTCGACCTTTTTATCTAGCTTAATCCTATTTTCCTTTAGAACGTAAACATAGGCACCACAAGCAAATACCCTGAGATGTGTCAAAGATGGTTTCTAACCAGTCCATACCTCATGTGGAGTCTTTTCATCCAATGCTTATGAGGGTGATCGATTGACCATGTAACATGTAGTAACCACTACCTCTAACTATAATTCATGTCCTAACCCAACACCACTGAGCATGCACCTTGATTTTTCCATCAATGTCCTATTCATCCTTTCTGCAACTCCATTATGCTGAGGTGTGTATGGAGTATTATTCTACCTTTCTATACCATACTTCTTTCAGACTTCTTCGAATTCATTTCCGTAGAACTCTCCACCATTATCCACCCTCAACACCTTATTTCTTTTCTCTGTTTGATTTTCCATAAGAGACTTAAACTCTTTAAACTTGTCAAAGACTTAGGATTTCTTCTCAAGGAAATAAATCCATGCATTCCTTGAGAATTCATCTATAAATGAGACATAGTACATAGATTTTCCTAGTGATGGAACTGACACAGGTCCAAACACATCACTGTGCACCAATTGTAAAATTCCTTTTGACCTCATTGCATCATAGGGGAATCTTACCAGATTTTTCTTCCCATACACACAATGTTCACAGAAATAAAAATACAGAGAGTAGTTAGACACACATTCAACCATATATTTACCATGTAGTATTCGAAGGCCCTTCTCTTCAATATGCCCTAATCTTTGATGCCACAACATAACCTTTTCTCCAGAGACTGTATGAGTTTTTTCTTCTTCAACTTCAATCTCGAGAAAAATGGAACTATTTAAACCATCAATAATAGTGATTCCTTGCATATTGTATAGAGTTCCACACCAAAATCCCTTCAACAATACCATCGATTCTCGAACCATCCTGGAGGTTTCTTTCTCAAACACTGTTTTTATCCCTGCATCGTCCTTTTTACTTACATAAATCAAATTTCTGGCCAATCCTAGGATGCGAAAAACACCAGGGAGTGTTCTAATCCTTCCATCTAAGCTTCAACTTGAATTTTCCTTATCCTATGATTTTGGCTATCGAGTCATCACCTAGGAAAAAATCATTTCCATCACACCTTTCATATTAACAAAGCCACTCTTTATGAGGAGTCATATGAAAGGATACACCTGAGTCACACAACCATGCCTCATGATATGAATGTGTGCTTCAAGAATCCAAGTACACATCCCCTCCTTATTTCGTTAATTTTTTTTCTTCTGTAAAAGGAGCATCTTCAAATCCCTTCCCTCTATCAACACTTTTGGATCTACATTGTTTCTTTTAGTGCCCTTCTTTTCCACATCTCCAACATACATTTACAAATTTTCCAGGAGATTTAGATCTTTCCTTAGATTTAGATCTCCCACTTAAAGAATTAGATATATTTCTTTCTTGGGAGTGTCATCTTTCAAATAAGGCATCTGTGCTTTGTCCTTCCATGTTTTTTCATCTCATCTCCTATGACAACAAGGATGAGACCACATCATCAAAACTTAAAGTAGTTGTATTACTACCTATGGTCAAAACCAAATTATCCCACGAGTTTGGTAAATGGAACAATAAACTAATACACTTATCATCACCATAAATCATAATATCAAGAGATAATAGTCGACTTACCATAATATTGAAGGAGTCTAGATGCTTTGTCACCGAGTCTCCATATTTCATCCTTAGGTCATACAACTTCTTCTGCAGGAACAATTTGTTTACCAAGAACTTTGACTGATACAAATCCCCTAACCTATCCCACAATGCCATGGTTGTAGTTTCCCGACATTCAATAGTACTGAATCTGAGAGACACAACCAGATTGTTCTCTTCGCCTTCTGATCCAAATTTTCCTAGTCTTCTACTAACATTCCTGTAGGTTCAG
>JASDQU010011800.1:1576-35615 GCA_032191745.1 Picea mariana
AGGCTTTCGGTGGTTGACTGGAAAGATTCTGTGCGAATTTACCACCGAAAGTGCAGCTTTCGGTGGTTAATGAACAGTCGTCCTGTTCGCCTAAACCACCGAAAGTCAGAATTTCCAGCAAAAATTGCCTTTGGTAAAAATCAATTTTCTCAGCTGTGGAATGTTTGTTTTACACGTTCAAATATTCGATTTTTAACTAAAGATCATAAGCTTTCCAATGATGCAATAAGATTTGGATTTGGAGCTAGGGAAGCTGGAAAATATTTCCCTACAAGATTAGGCATCTTTCCTTCAAAAATGCCGGTGCGTTTTTGAGAGTTAACACAAGGGATATATGTTCACTTGTAGGTTTGATCAAGGCATTTCACAAGCATTGGGATGTTATATATGAAGAGGAAAATGTCAAAAATCTAGTGGGTGAACCTGTTGTGATTTCATATCCAGAGGAAGAGAGGAGTGATGAAGTCATTGAAGACCTTGTTGCAACATCTTATAAGTCCTTTAAAGTCTATAAATTCTACAGAGGAAGCACATCATGATGATGATGTAAATTTAACATGACGAAAAGGGTTTGATAAGTTATTTATCTCTTCAAATTTCTAAATTTAATGATGATACCCTTAAAGATTTGAAGAGGATAGATGTGGTAGAGAAACCCTTGGAAATTGAAGAATTTATAGGTGTTATCATCCCCTCTTGTGATGAAGGGCATGAAAACTATGAGGATGAGGATATGATCACTCTCTTTTAAATTTGAAGGCATAGACGAAATTTGGATCATTGGTTTCTTCATGGAAATCCCATCTATGACAAAAAGAGTGAGAGCATGATGGAGGAAAAGATGATTTGGCATACTCCACTTCCAATCAGCATTGAGGGTCACTTCATGGGACATAAACAAGACATCTCAATGTAGGTACGTTAATATTTTTCAATGGTTGATGAAAAATTGTATGTTCTCCTCACTAGTCAGATTTGATGTAGAATAAATGGGTTTTTCATTGCAATAATGATGCAGAAATTTCCCCGCAATTGATGTCTCTAGCTCTTTCCCTACCTATGTATGAAAAATTAGTGAAATACTATTTTTGAGACTACAATATGTTTGGGACAATGACATTTGTAATTTTTGGTTTGTTTTAGATATTTTTGACCTCCTAAGAAAGGGCAGGAAGCCCTAGGTCTTGATATTATTTACTTTTTCAGGTTTGATTTTTATTCTCATACTTCATTTTCATTTTTTTATTGAGGGTAGCAAAGAGGGGCATCAATGTCATTGCATATTTTGGAGTCATCTAAATCTCTATTTATTGAAGATTAATGAATGGTATTTCATTGTTTGATGATTCTTACACCAACCTTATCCAACAATGGAAAAAATGAACTTGTAACAATACACACTAACCTTGGTATGATCTTGGTTTTCTTTCCCATTTTCAATAGCTCACTTCCATTTCCTAACAAGGAGTGATATAGATTCCAACTTATGACTTCTGATGTTTCATGTATCCTTGTTTTGGTTTATAACCAAAGACAAGGGAAGGTCTCATGGTGTTGATAAGATGACACGATGGTTGCATTGCCTTTATGATTTTACTTAGAAAGTTCATCTTCCTATGGTTATATGTAGGGTAGGAATAATAAGTTCTCTTACACTCTTTGGAAGAGTGAAATTCCCCATATGGAGCCAGGTGTTATCTCTCAAAATGCATAAGGATTTTAAGGAATCCATTACAACAGTCACAAAAAGGGTGGCCAATTCAAATTTCCAGGAGACTTTCAAGATAGTGTTTAAGGTATCTTTTAGCAAGCTAAGTTTCATTTCAAGCAATTTTATGGTCTCTTTAAATTCACCTCGAATGAGATTGGATTTGGAATAGAACAAGGATATAACTATGGATTTAAGACTATTGTAAGAAGGGTGCATTTGGAGTAGAAATCATTCTAGACTAATGAATCTTAAAGAAACAACAATTGATAAATGAAATTCACTACCTATTCTCATCTTGTAGCAAAGCATTTGATTTCTTAGGGAAGGGAATATCACTTGGCATATTGTTTTTGAAAGCGTACATGTAGAGAAGAGATCTCTAGAATGTATGAACAACAAGAATATTAAAGCTCTCTGCAACAAAAGGGAATGTTGGCTTAGACCTATTTTATGCACTCAATGGTAGCAAGGAGGGAACATTCATATCAACAAATAAACATGTAATATGAATAATCCTCCTACACCAAATCCACAATTCACGCACATTTATGGACAACCATTGGGAATGTGTTTCCATAGGAAAACTAGCGAACTTTACATTACAAATGCTTGCTTTTGATTGCTTCTTGTAGGTTCTAAAGGAGTACATGCAAAAAAACATTTCCAATGAAGCTGAGGGAGTGGCATTTCAATTGAGAAATGATCTTGATTTTAGGAGGAGCAATATAATTCACTTGTTCTATTATTGATCTTCAGTGAAGGCAATTTTTTTTGTCTATCTTCAGTGGATATGATACTAGCAATTTGATGAAATATGATCCAAAGAGTGGGGAAATAATTTTGTTCCTGAGGAACCTCAAGGGGCAAATGGACTTTCTATGAGCAAATATTTCTCATTTTTTTCTTATTTCATAAACAACCAATCATAGGATTTTGGAGTTTTTGGAATACCAACATGGAAACACTATCAAGCTAATTAGTGAGGTAGAATAAAGACATGGCCAACTATGCAATAGCCTTTTAGTGAAAATATAAAAATCACTAAGTGCAATCCATACTAGAATCCACTACTTACCAACCATAGCCAATATGGAGGCTGCAATATCTAGGAGTATTTTAAATTGGACTAGGCACATTTATGGGATTTCAATAAGGATTTCCTAGAGTTTACACTCCAAAACAATTACACTCCATCTTGGGCACTGCCTACAACATTCATATCAACATGGCATTGCGTTCACACAATTGAGACAATACTCCATCTTTGGTCGCACTATTTGTACTCAGTTGTGAAATTGTGGAAGTAGGAAGAGTCTTATGTAGTATATGAAGAAGTCAAAATGATATGTTTGAGGATATTTGCAAGAAGAAATAGGACATATGGCATAGGAAAACCATTGACAAGCTCAACACTCTCAAGCAACGGAAGAACAATGGTAGCAAAGACCTTGTCCAATGCTATTTTGAGCATCTTTTTACCTTTAATGAAGTTTAAGATTAATTCTTGGAGGGTATTTTGAATTCATAACAAGGGTGCTCAACCCCTAACACACATGCCTAGGATTCATTTCCTTCAAAGTTGTCCTTCAACACCATTATTTGTTGCTTCCATGCATTAAATAATCCTTTCTTGAATACTCAACCAACCTCTCCTCCACTGACATAGAACATAATCTCACACCATGGAATGATGAGAGGCTCTCGTGGGCACCTAGGCACACTATCACATGTGGGAAGATCCATGGAACATGTTCAAAGAAGAAGGAAAATATGATCTATTGATTGTAATCTCCCCTCACCCCTTCCTCATGCATTTCCCTATTAAATGAAATAGTAGGACACTAAGAAATCCTCCTCCCCACTCAAATAAACTTTCTTCCAAAGACCACTCGACCAGTCATAGTTTCCCACATAAGGTATTATTCCATGAAAATGAAACAAATTCTCACAATACCATATGTGATATACCTCAAGTTCCCACATACCCTATTTGGTTATTCAAAATCATGCCTCTTTGTTTTTGGGTTCCCTCTAAAAAATGACATTGGAAATGATGAAACAATGATGCTCTATGTAATTTATAGAAGGTTATAATAATTGTTAGTCATTAAGCACACACAAATGTTTTTTCAGGGACCTAAACTACCTAACCCCTCAAGTGGGTAGAATAATATATTTCCATGTAATAAAGGTCAATATTAATAAGGCCTAGCAATAAGGAGGAATAAGTCAAATGTAGAAGACCTAATAGAATTCTGATTCTAGAAGGATCTTCCTCTAGATTTTTCTTTTGATAGATATATTTAGTATAAATAGGAATAGAGGGTATGAGAAGTTTTGTCTTGGATATTATTGTAATAGAGATCTTCTCTGGTGGAGTTTTCCCCCTTGAAGACGCAAGTGAACATTGCTCTCAGTAATCAAAGTGTTATTTCTTGTGTTATTCTGGTATTATTCTGGTAATATTGTGATGTTGTTCTGGTTATATCATTGTTTATCTACCATTTCTATCTAATTATCTCTCTTCTGCATACTATTTTATATCTGGAATATTACAAGTGGTATTAGAGCACCTTCCTCAACAAAAAATTGTGGGTTAATTTTTTTTCAGTGTAGAGACGTATTCAAGTGTCTTTAAACTACAAATATCTGTCATTACGCACATAAACCCATGGCCGGGGATTCATACACATAGGAAATACAAGTGGTACTTAAGTGCACATTTGTTGGCTACCCTTGTAACCCCTATTGGTACCCCTTCGAGTGGTAGCGCATCACACAACACCTGTATACATATCAACCTAGATCTCCTGAAGCCCTCCATAGATAAACTGATCAACCACATGACTGTTATAGTGCCACCGAGAACAACACTTAGTAGGATAATCTCTAGTACATGGGTAGTTGGGTAGTACGACTAAGAGTACTGTCTAGACTCCTTAGTTGGTTCCCTGAGATATTGGGCTGAGTACTACTGTTGGACCCCACATGTATATCAGAGAGCTATAACATAGGGAAAACCCTTGTCTATAGAACCCTTGAATACCCTAACCCTTGGGAAGGAAACAAAAAATAGAACCAACAAGATCTATTGTCGTGCTACAGTGTCTTCTACATTCTGGTTGCGGAATTACTACACATTTCTTCCTATTAAGCATTTGGGCATTTCGTCACTACATTATTCTTCAGGCCAGAGTATAACTTCGCAGGAGTAAAAAAAAAAAGAGTATAGTGGTCCCGTCGACACACTTATTTGGGACCTATTCCATTGGATTCCCCTTTTCTCCCTGATCGCAATCATACCCTTCATTTTTAATCCTTTTTGTTTTAGTGGACCCAACCCCTTCCCAGTTTCCCTATTTTTCTGCCTATCCCATTATATTTCCCTTCTATCACTAATCATCATGGTACCTATCACTTCTAAGTATTTTTTTTTGTGGTCCCACCCACCCATTTTTTTTCCTTACTCGCACTTCCGCTCTCCAAATGGCCACCACTCGCAACTAAGAACTCCAAACTTCCATCAATCAAGACCATGTCTCCATCAAACATCTCACACCTTAGATGGATTCTACCAACTCCTACATTGAAAAATTGGAAGACAACCTCACAACCCAATTGACCTCCCTCCAATCTACTATCAATCAATTTTTGAACCTCCTTATGGGTCCTTCCTCATCAACACAACCCGATGTTGTTGATTCCTCTCAATCTCCACATTTTCAGTCCAACTCCTTTCATTGTGAACCCTATATTCCCCGCGTAAAGGTCTATAAATTTGATGGCTCTGATCCTACAGGTTGGGTCACTCAAATGGAGCGTTATTTTTCTCTGCATGATATTACTGACGAGTTGGCCAAACTTCACTATGATGTCCTCTATCTAGATCTTGAATGCTAGCAATGGAGAAATAATTCACGTCAGGGGTATATTTCCTGGACCCCGTTTGTTGTTGAGATCTATGCCCACTTTGATATTGATACCCACTATCTCGGTCATTTGACCAAGTTGAAATAGTCCTGCACAGTGGAAGACTTCATCACTGCTTTTGATCATTTGGCCTTTCGAACATAGGGCATGTCATATGCGTTCTTCCATGAATTCTTTATCAGTGGTCTCAAGGATGAAATTTGATCCTAGGTTCGCACACCCCACCCTCCAACTTGGTTGGAAGCTAATCAATGTGCTAAATAGGCCCAACAAGTTGTTTTTTCCTAGAACAAAAAACCCCCTTTTGTTCATCGCCCCTGACTCATTAATACTAACCCCCATGTCACTCCCCTTAAGGTATAGAAACTAACTAGGGCTGAAATGGTTGAATGCCAATTGAAGGGTCTTTGCTATAATTGTGATGAAAAATATTTTCAGGGGCACAAGTGTAAGGAACAAAAACTATTTATGGCCATTTACGAAGATGTTCCTCAAGAGGATCTGATAGTTCCCTTGGTTGAAGAACCCTCCCTTCCTGATGCCACCCAGGAGCCTGCTGACCCACCTAACATTGACCCACTTATTTCCTTGCATGCCCTCACTGGCTTCTTGGCCCCACAAATTCTCAATCTCATTGGCTACATTAATCACAAGAAGGTCATCATCCTTGTTGATAGTGGTAGCACCCACAATTTTATTCATCGTCTCATTTCCCAGGAAACCAATTGCTATATTCATTCTGTAAATAATTTTCAAATCATGATAGACAATGGTGGGTCCATGAAATGTGGTGGGCATTGTGAAAATGTTCGTCTTCAAATTTGACATTACCAATTGAAATCTCATATTTTTTCCATTGACATGGGAGGTTGTGACATTGTGCTAGGTGTTGAATGGTTACACACTTTGGGTCCCATTCTTATGGATTTTAAGGAATTAACCATGCAATTCCAACATGCAGGACAAAGGTATCAATTCCAATGTTTCACAGCTGGTTCTCCTAAGATCATTAGTTCCCATCGTATGGAAACTATCCTCAAGAAAGTCCACTCTGGTATCATTTCTCAAATCCATTCTATTCAAGTCGTTGAGACACCCTCTGTGCATCCTGACCTCCAAGCTATTCTTTCCAAACATCAAGCTATTCCCCCCCCCCTCAGGAAATTCCTTCTTCTCATGGTGTTCATGATCATTCCATTCCCCTTGTTCCTGGTAGTATCCCTCCCAATGTTCTCCCTTATCGTCACCCCTTTGCCCAAAATAATGAAATTGAGAAAATAGTGTAGGAATTGCTCCAAGCGGGTGTTATCTTCCCTAGTATCAACCCTTATTCTTCCCATGTGGTCACGATACTTAAGAAATAAGGTGCTTGGTGCATGTGTCCTGACTTTCATGCCCTCAATAAGCTCACCATCAAGGAAAAGTTCCACATTCCTGTCATTGATGATCTCTTGGATGAGCTGAGTGGTTCTTATTACTTCACTAAACTTGATTTGCATTCTGGATACCACCAGATACTTATGCAAGAAAATGACATACCCAAGACTACCTTTTTAACTCACGAGGGTCACTAGGAGTTTTTGGTCATGCCATTTGGCCTATGTAATGCCCCCTCCACCTTACAAAGCCTCATGAATCATGTCTTCTGTCCTTTTCTCTGTCATTTTGTCTTAGTTTTCTTTGATGATATTCTCATCTATAGTAAAACTTGACAATCTCATCTTTCCCATTTGGATCAAATTCTCCATCTACTCTCACAGTACCAACTTTTCCTCAAACACTCTAAATTTTCCTTTGGAGCCTCAGAAGTAGAGTACTTCGGTCATATTGTTGGAGAGGCTAGTGTTTGGGTGGATCCTAAAAAGATTGAAGCAATGCAAGATTGGAATCGCCCCAAGACTATCAAAAGATTGCATGGTTTTTTGGGTTTAACCAACTATTATCACAAGTTTGTTCGGAATTATGGGAAGAATGCGACCCCTCTTAGTTCTTTCCTTAAAAAGAATTATTTCACTTGGACTCTCGCAGGGGATCAAGGTTTTCAAGCTTTGAAGGAAGTTATGTGTACTACTCTGAACTTGACCCTTCCCAATTTCACAAAAACCTTTGTCCTCGAATATGATGCCTTAGGAAGAGGAATTGAAGTTGTCCTTATGAAAAAAGGAAGACCTTTGGCCTTTACTAGCAAACAATTGTCTGAACGCCATTTGGGCCAATCAATCTATGAAAAGGAAATGTTGGCTATTATGCATGCAGTGGATCTCTGGCTCCTTTATCTCCTTGGGCAATGCTTCCAAATTAAGATAGATCATCAAAGCCTCAAGTATTTTTTGGAGCAACTACCTTGCTCCTTAGAGCAACAAAAATGGGTAACTAAGCTCTTTGGTTATGATTATGAGATCATTTACAAGAAAGGAAACGAAAATGTGGTTGTTGACGCTCTTTTTCGAAAATATGAAGATGATGGGTCCCTCGCCTTCATTGTACCAAATTGGCTCCAAGCGTTGCACCAAGAATGGATAAATGATCCTAAAATATTGCATATGATCCAACAATTGAAATCCAAATCTCCAATTTCCCAAGGGTCCTCTTAGCACAACGATAAACTTCACTACAAAGGCTGTTTGTATTTAAGTAAATAGTCACAACTTAAATCCACAGTGCTTTCTGAGCTTCATGCTACTCTCACAGCTGGTCATTCAGGGTTTACCAAAACCTATGACCAAGTCAAATGTTCTTTCTTCTGGGATGGTATGAAAAAGGACATTCGCACTTTTGTAGAAGAATGTAATGTTTATCAATGCAACAAAGGATAAACCATCAAACCTCCTAGCACACTCCAATCGCTTCCGATTCCAATCACTATTTGGAGGGACATATCTATGGATTTTATTTTTGGATTACCTAAATCAGGAAATAAGTCCGGCATCATGGTGGTTGTGGATCGTCTTTCCAGGTATTCTAATTTTGTTTCTCTTCAACACCCATTTACAACATCAACTATGGCTCAAGTTTTCATGGATCATATCTTCAAGCTTCATGGCATGCCTCATTCTATTATTTATGATTGAGATCCAACTTTCACCAGAATTTTTTGGCAAGAATTGTTCAGACTCCAGGGAACCCAATTGCATCTCAGCACCACGTATCATCCCCAGATTGATGGGCAAATTGAAGTCGTCAATAAGTGTTTGGAGACTTATTTGAGGTGGTTTGCCTCTAAAAGGAAAAATCAATGGGATCAATGGTTAACATTAGCTGAATGGTGGTAAAACGCTTATTACCATAGAGCTACTTGCATGAATCCTTTTGAAGCAGTATATGGCCAAAAGCCACCTTCATTTCTCTCCTACATGCCAGGTGTATCGAAGGTCCAAGCGTTTGACCAAACACTTACATTTCACAAGGCTATTCTCCGTACCCTCAAAGATAATTTGGTCATGGCTCAGAATTGTATGAAGAAACAAGCAGATCAAGATCGCTTAGAATGACAAGTTGCTAAAGGAGACCAAGTATTTCTTCATTTGAAATATTATAAGAAAGCTTCACTCAAGGCCCAACATTGTCAGAAAATGGCACCCAAATTTTATGGTCCTTATACAGTTCTCAAGCGCATTGGGTAGGTGACCTATCATTTATCTTTACCAAATTATTCTAAGCTCCATCCTGTTTTTCATGTCTCTTGCTTAAAGAAGGTGATTGGAACTAAGTTCCAAAATCAAACTAACCTTTACGAGTTGAATGAATAAGGATCCATCTGGTTGCATCCACAAGCAGTTTTGGACCAACGGGAGGGTCGTCTTCGTCAGCGTACCATCAAGGAAGTGTTAGTTCAGTGGAAAGATACAACTCCAACAGATGCCACTTGGGAGCCCGCTAACATTCTACAACAATTTCCTCATCTCAAGCCTTGAGGACAAGGCCGATTCTAAGGGGGAGAGCATGTTAGGGACCTAACCTACCTGACCCCTCAAGTAAGTGGGTAGTATATTTTCATGTAATAAAGGTCAATATTAATAAGGCCTAGAAATAAGGAGGAATAAGTCAAATGTAAGAATACCTAATAGAGGCTTATGCTTCCAGAAGGATCTTCCTCTAGATTGTTCTTTTGATAGATAGATTTAGTATAAATATGAATAGAGGGTATGAGAAGTTTTGTGTTGGATATTATTGTAATAGAGATTTTCTATGCTAGAGGTTTCCCCCTCGAAGAGGCAAGTGAACATTTCTCTCAGTAATCAAAGTGTTATTTCTGGTGTTATTATGGTATCATTATTGTATTATTGTGATGTTGTTCTAGTTATATCATTGTTTATCTACCATTTATAGCTAATTATCTCTATTTTGCATACTATTTTGTATCCAAAATATTACACGTTTTCTCATTAATACTAGAACTCTTTGAAATAAAAGATAAATCAAAAGGCTGAATTACTCTAAAATTATAGTTAATGTGCTCTATTCTTTAATCAATATTTCTGAATAGTCTATGAAATTGGATATGCATAAGAATTTTTTTATCAAGCTGTAACACTAATAAGTACAATAGTTCTACTTCATTACTAGTATCCTATCGGTATCACAATAAGCTCATAATGATTAGCATAGTGTTTCTCTTTCACACTTGTATTATCTAACACACGCTAATTAATCTAGAAGTCAAGCATGCAAAGAAACCTTCGCATAAAGAAGCTCTAGTTGGTGATGGAATATAACATCATAGGATCAATGTGTGAAGGGGTGAGTTTTGGTGTGTGGGAAAGTTACGTTGACAACCTTCTTAATGAATGAACTCCCTGGTGCAAGTTACCTCACCAAGAAGTGGGAAACCCTCCAAGGAGTCCGAGTGAGTCTAGCCAAATTCGATCCCAGGTACAGCACCACCTTCCCTATGCTATCACCTTGGGTAGGAAGTATAAAATATTATGGCCTCTATGGTACCAACCTACTATACCAAAGCAGAGGGGAGACAGTCGATAGTCGACACCAATACCAACAAAGAAGGGTTGATTACTCTGTCGACCCCAATGCGACCTCGTGCTTGAACCTTGTGTTAGAATGGCTTCCCAAAGTCAGTGACATAACAATTGTATTTCAATCCCTAACTCAAAGATTTATGTTTGTTTTGCATCTTTGGAAATTTATTCTCACAATCATATTCCAAAGCTCTACACCTAACCTAAGATGGGTTTGAAGAGCCCTAGAAAAGTTTCTAGATAAATTTTAATTAGCACTTGATTTTAGGCTGTTGTTAGTCAAAGGAGTGGTCGTGAAACTGACGGTGTTTCGAATCAAATATTTAAAACATGCAAGAGGAAAATGAAATACAATAATTTCAACTTTGATGAAAACTAGATATGGGAAGGAGAAATAGGTTTTCCCATATCCCTGTAAGATTCTTTAGAAGCATATGGTAATTAATATTTCAATATAGGCCACTTAATGGAATCATTCCCAAAAGAAATTTCCCTTGGCTCACATTAATGGTTTCATGGATGAGCTACACGGTGCCAAGTTTTTTCTAGGATTAAACTCCATTATCTCATATTTAAGCACTTACTAATGCAATGTAATAAAGTGGAATAATGTGACACTTGCCAATGTAATACACTTATATCAAGAAGAATTGCAGGTTGATGTCTCTTGGTAATACGTAGACCCTGACCCTCTGTCTGAGATCCGCACAGGATCGTTCTAATTTCTCCTCGAGCTGAAGCGGCTCCCTCAGATCCCTATTGGAACCTCGAATTACACAATCCACAGGTCCTTTCTGAAAACCCACCCTACGCAACTTAATACCAGGTGCAAGCCTTACGTCTCCATGCGACCACAACCTGGGCCTTAGTGCAAGCGCCTTTCATGACTCGCGATCTCACGAGTTTGTGAATTGAAGACCCTCAACTTCAAACTTCTGATACCCAAGATACGATACGGGTATGGATTCTTCCTTGCTAGCGCCTCTACAAGTGACCATTGGCTATGGCCTAACTCTAGCACCCCTCACAACTCGCAACTTTGCGAGTTGGAGTGTTGAGCCCTCATGCTTCTCCTTTGCGAATCCCTGAGACGTGATAAGTCAACAATGGGTTGACTCCTTCCTAGGCGACACGTGTCCACCACCTGTCACCCGCTTCCGTCTTTTTTGTGCGCTTTATGTTTGCACCACCTGTCAACCACGTGGTCTCCACTTAATGGACATGACGAGTGTTCACCCAAGCCCTTAGCGCTCTGCCCTTCATGACTTCTCAACCAAAAATAAATTCTTCCAACCACCGAACTCCTGATACATGATACCTCACGAAGGTTCTAATCCAATGGTTCTCCTGTGGCTTGGATCCAACGGTCGGGATCTCCTTCCCTATTTATCGTAACTCAAAACTTTGCAAAACCAAGAAATTTGGTCTGCCCTCCAAACTTATGAACCCTGAATTCGCGAAATGATCCAATGACGTGCATTGAAACGAGATCAATGACTCATATTGAACCACGATCAATGGTTCACGTCGATTCTTGATATCATGGTGGCAGATTTATCCAATTACTAACCACCTGATAGCTCCTCTGGATCCTACGGCCCTCGTGATTTTGCAATCTCTCCATGGAGAATTCTGACCGCTCGATTCACTCCTTAATGGCTTCTACCCAACGACTGAGCATTCTCTCTCCCGAACTTAATTTCTATGTGACGGTTTCGATCACTGTCTCCCTTTGAACACTTCAAAGGCGTTATCTCTCTTGAGATTTTACTTGCAAAATCAAGTCTTCCAAAAGGGTTCCTTCTCACACTCTTTGTGGCAAACTTTCAAATAACCTTCGGTTATTTGAGTCTTCGACCCTGTGCACTCTTTGCAATAGAAATCTCTCAATCTTCTTTCTGGGTTTATAAAATCCAAGGCTTCAATTGGCCTGTGCACACCTTGCACGACTCTGTGCTTCACCTGCACTTTATCTGGTATGAGAACAATGATATCTCTCCTGAGCTTTCTGAGATAAAACTCAGACCCTCGTCAACGCACACCTTGCGGACGTTCACTACACTCCTTGCAGGAATTCTGAGGAAGAGAAACAATTGAAACTCATTGTTCTTCCCTCCCAGACTTCATACATTCAACATGAAATCATACACACAACAAAACATTTAAAGAAATGCATAATAGAGAAACAAATCAACTGTAAATGTACCATTCAACAAATGTAAACAGTAAGCATCATAACACCATGAAAGTTGAGTCAAAGCTCCATATATTAACTCAAGTGCTCCTGTACATGGGTTCTTCTCTACAACTCTCTACTACAACTCTACAGCTTATGAATTCTGAATAATCCTATCGTTACAATGATACAAGGGTGAGGGTGTCTATATCTGTTTTCCTTGCTACACTTCTAAACTGTCTAATCTAACATTCATATATACCTACTTTACATTTAACAGACTTAAATGCCTATTACATCTGGCAGATGAGAGTAATTTCTCCAGATCTATTCATATCTCCAAGACATAAATGTAAGTACTCTTCTCCTAGCTATTACATTAATGCTTCAGTTTTCAAAATTCAAAATGTTTTCAGAAAAACATCCCCCTTTTTCATTTGTCCGTCCAGCTGTTCCTTTGGCTAGGCGTGTGCTTTGGCTTTGTACGATGCTCCTGCATAATACTCCCTTTCTTGAAGATTTTCATGAACTCTTGTTCATGAGCTCTTGCATGGTCTACCCATGATTTTGAATTGTTGCTTCATCCTCCCAACTGGTATCTTCCAGTGAATGTCCCTTCCACCTGACCAAGTATTCAAAATACTCCTTTCTCCTGGTCTTTATGCTAATCCTCTTATCAATTATTCCTTCCATCTGTGGCTTTTCAGCTATAGGCATTTGTTTTATCCATTGAACTGTTTCTTTCTCATCCTCTGTTCTTTCTTCTCTAGCTCTGTAAGGGTACAAATCCACGACATTGAATATCAGTGAGATTATGACCCCATCGGGTAATTCAATCTCATATGCATTTGCCCCAAATTTCCTTATGACCTTTCATGGTCCAATATTTTTCATCTTCATCTTGTTATACGTTCCCCTTGGGAACCTCTCCTTCCTTAGATGTGCAAGAATCAGATCACCAACTTCAAATTGAAGTTCTCTCCTGTGTTGATCTTCTCTCCGCTTGTATTCTTGACTTGAACTCTACAATCGCTCCTTGATTCTACTGTGAAGCTCCTTCATTCCTTCTGCAAAGTCCTCTGCACTAGCACTCTTGAATTCAGCTTGCTCTGCATCTTTCAATTTAGAAACTCCCCTTAGATGCATTCCATATACAATCTGGAATGGACTGTGCCATGTGCTTTTGTTGAGTGAATCATTGTAAGAGAATTCTGCCTATGGTAGAATGTGATCCCATTGACTGTGGTGTTTAGTCACTAAGATCCTCAACAAATATCCCAAGCTCCTATTTACGACCTCTGTCTGCCCATCCATCTGAGGATGATACACTGAGATAAAAGACAAACTTATCCCCAAATTCTTCCATAAGGTCCTCCAAAAATGTCCCACGAACTTGGTATCTCGATCAGAAATGATACTCCTTGGCAAACCATGAAGTCTAACGACTTCCTTGAAAAATAGGTTCGCAATATGTGTTGCATCACTGGTTTTCTGGCATGGTATGAAATGTGCCATCTTTGAAAATCTGTCAACTACCACAAAGATTGAATCATATCCTCTATGTGTCCTTGGCAGTCCCAATACAAAATCCATGCTCACTACATCCCATGGCCTTTCAGGTATGGGTAATGGTTGGTATAACCCTGCATTCTACCTCTTTCCTTTCATGCGCTGACAAATTCTGCACCTGTCAACAAATTTCTTGACATCTGTTCTCATCCATGGCCAAAAATATGAGCCATTCAACTTTGAGAACGTCTTGTCATGACCGAAATGTCTGGCCAATCCTCCACTGTGTTTTTCCTTCAACAAATTCTCCCTCATGGAGCATTTCATAATACATAGTTGATTTCCCTTGAACAATAATCCATCTTGGATCATGTATTCAGTCCATTAGCTTATGCCCCTGAGAATTGGATTCCTAGATGCCTCATATGCCTCCTTGAAGTCTGGATCATCCTTATACATTTCTTTGAGGTTATCAAAACCCAAAGTCTTGACTCTGAATTCCTGCATAAGCAAACATTTCCTACTCAAAGCATCATCAACTTTGTTAGCAGTTCCAGAAATAAGCTTAATCACAAAAGTAAAATTCTGCATGAATTCAACCCATTTAGCATGTTTTTGGTTCAACTTCTCCTGTCGAGTCACGAATTGTAAAGCGTGATTATCACTGCACAAAACAAACTCCTTGGGAACCAAATAGTGTCTCCATTTCTTCAGCGCTTGTATGATTGCGTAGAATTCTTTGTCATATGTGGAGTACTTAATCTTCGCTTCATTCAGTTTTTCACTGAAATATGCGATCGGCCTATCGTCTTGGCTCAAGAACGCTCCAATTACAAATCCACTTGCATCACACCTGACTTGGAATGTCTTGCTAAAATCCGACAAAACCAGAATTGGTTGCTTAGTGATCTTCCTCTTCAGCAGATTGAAACTCTTCTCTGCTTCCTCTATCTAGTGAAAAGATTTATGCCTTTTCTTCACCATATCCATCATCGATGTGCTAATTCCACTGAAGTTTCAGATGAATTTCCTGTAGAAGCTAGCCAAATCATGGAATATTCAAACTTCAAACAATGTCTTCGGCGATGGCCAATTCTTAATCGCCTTTATCTTTTCCAGATCCATTTTTAATTCATTTGCAGAGATAACAAAACCCAAATAAATGAGTTCTGTCCTCATAAATGATGATTTCTTCATATTGATCAATAATTTCTTCTACTGTAATCTCCTCATTACTGCAACTAAATGCTTTAAGTGTTCTGCTTATGTTTTGCTAAAAATTAATATATCGTCAAGATATACAATGACGAATTTCCCAATGAAATCCTTCAGGACTTCATTCATCAACCTCATGAAAGTATTGGGCACTTTCGTTAAGCCAAATGGCATGAAAATCCATTCATATAGTCCTTCATTCATCTTGAATGTTGTCTTCCATTCATCACCTTCTCTCATTCTAATTTGATGATACCCGCTTTTCAAATCAATTTTTGAAAAAATTCTTGCTCCACTCAAGCAATCCATCAAGTCGTCCATCCTTGGTAATGGAAATCTGTATCTGATGGTAATATTATTTATTTCCCTTGATTTTGTACACATTCTCCAGCCTCCATATTTCTTGGGGCTGAGCACTGTCGGAATAGCGCATGGACTCAATCTTTCTCGAATCAATCCCTTGTCCATTAAGTCTTGGACCTGCCTCTTAACTTCTTCATTTTCTTGCGGCGTCAACCTATACGTGGCTTTGTTCGGCAAATTGGCTCCAGGTATAAGATCGATATGATGAATTATACTCCTAATAGGTGGCAACGAACAAGGTAGTTCGTCCACTAATATATCAGCAAATTCTCCCAGCAACTCCTGGATTTCTTCTGGTAAATCATCTATCCTCGTACTAGTCAAAAGAATTTTGGGCTTCCTAACCACAATAAATTTTGTGTCTTCCTTCTTCTTAACCTCATTAAGAAGTTCCTTCTGACTCATGAGAAGTACAGTGTTGCTTGTCTCTGTTTTCACCTCTTGGTTCTTAATCGACAACAACATGTGAGTCCTACCATTTTTCTCCAGGGTGTACGTGTTCTTTCTCCCATCATGAACTACGTTTCTTTCATATTTCCATGGTCTAGCCAACAATAGATGACGAAAATCCATGGGAATGACATCACATAATATTTCATCTTTATATCCTCCTATTTTAAATTCAACTAAACACTGTTTAGTGACATTTACCTAATGTCATTTTTGTAGCCACGAAACTCTGTATGGGCTTGGATGTACAACAGTCTCTAGCTCCAGCTTCACTACCATCTCTGTAGATGCGAGATTGTCTGTGCTACCGCTGTCCACTATGACCTTGCATACTCTATCCTTAGTTTTGCAAGCAGTCCTAAACAGACTGTTTCTTTGGGCTGGGTTCTCTGCCTTCTTCTCTGGCTTCAAGAAAACTTTCCTCATCATCAAATATCTTCTGCCCTTAGCGTATTCTATCTCAACATTCCATCCTTGAGCTTCGAAAATGTGAGTTTCACCATCATCTTTCTTCTTATCCGGAAACTCATAGGATTTATGTTTTATTTTTCCAGAGACAAAGCATTTCACTTCACCTCCTCTACCTCTTCCTCTTCCTCTGGCTCAAGGAAAAGTGTTTCTATTAGCATACTGCCTTCCTTGTGAGATTCCTCCTCTCTCAGTTTGAGTTTGAGGTTTCTTTCCCTCTTCTTTAGGTCTCTGGGTTCTGTCTTGGGAAATTGTTTTTCATCTGGCTTGACTTCTACCTCGGCCTCTTTGACCTTGCTTCTGGCTCAGCTTCTCTTCAGCTTTCAGAGCTATCTGATAAGCATCTTCCACATTTCGAATGGTCACCATGCTCATCTCATATTGAATGTCATATCACAGACCATTCATGTACCTGTCAACCTTTTCATCATTGCCTTCCTGATGACCTGCTCTGATGTTTATCTTGTAGAATTCTTCAGTGTATTCTTTCACTGACATCAACTTCTATCTCAAATTTTGCATCCTTCGAAACAGAGTGATTTGATAATCCCTGGGTATAAATTTGGATTTCATCTTTGCAACCAATTTATCCCAGCTTTTGATTTTCTGCTTTCCCTTGTAGTGTCTTTCAGCCTGCAGTTCATCCCACCACAGTGTTGCATGCCCTTTAAGTCTGGTAACAAGATGTTTGACTTTCTTGTATTCCTCAACATCCTCGTAGTCGAAGTATTTTTCTAGATCTCTAATCCAGTCTAGAAGTTCTTCAACATCCAAGTTTCCCTCATACACTGGAATGTCCATTTTTTCTCTAGCACCTATCCTTTCAACAACCTTGAATAGGCGTTCCTCTGTAACATCTTCGACTGTAACTTCTTCTCCTTCATTTCCATCTTCATTTTCACTTTCAGCTTCACTGATATCCCCAATGTTTATTGTGCGCCTCTGTGTTGTCTCCATAGCATCAAGCCTAACATGTAATTCGCGCATTTCTCTTTCCACTGTTGGATCAAGCATTGGCCTATCTCTTCTTCTCGGCGGCATGGCGATACAATTTTCTCCCTTCTCTCCACTACAGAAAGAAAATAATTTGTTTTGGGCTTTGATACCACTTGGTAATACGCAAACCCCGACCTTCTATCCGAGATTTGCACAGGATCGTTCTAATTTCTCCTCGAGCCGAAGCGGCTCCCTCATATCCCTATTGGAACCTCGAATTACACAATCCACAGGTCCTTTGTGAAAAACCACATTGCGCAACTTAATACCAGGTGTGAGCCTTATGTCTCCATGCGACCACAACCCGGGCCTTAGCGCAAGCACCTTTCATGACTCGTGATCTCGCAAGTTTGTGAATTGAAGACCCTTGACTCCAAACTTCCGATACCCGAGATGCGATACGGGTATGGCTCCTTCCTCGCTATCACCTCTACAAGCGACCACTGGCTAGGGCCTAACTCTAGCACCCCTCAAAACTCACAACTTCATGAGTTGGAGTGTTGACCCCTTGTGCTCCTCCTTTGCAAATCCTCGAGATTCAATAAGTCAACAATGGGTTGACTCCTTCCCAGGTGACGCGTGTCCACCACCTGTCACCCGCTTTCATCTTTTCTGTTTGCTCTATGTTTGCACCACTTGTCAACCACACAGTCCCCACTTAACGAATGTGACACATGTTCGTCCGAGCCCTTGATGCTCGACCCTTCGTGACTTCTCAGTCGAAAAGAAATTCTTCCAACCACTAAACTCCCGATACGTGATACCCCACAAAGATTTTGATCCAACAGTTCTCCTGTGTCTTGGATCCAATGGTTTGGATCTCCTTCCCTGTTCCTCGCAACTCGAAACTTCATGAAACCGAGAAATTTGGTCTGCCTTCCAAACTTACGAACCTCGAATTTGTGAAATGATCCAATGACGTGGGCTGAAACAAGATCATCGACTCATATTGAACCACGATCAACTGTTCACGTCGATTCTTGATATCAGGGTGGTGGATTTATCCAATTTATAACCACCTTACAGCTCCTCTGGATCCTACGACCCTCATGATTTCGCTAGCTCTCCACGGAGAATTCTGACTACCTGATTCACTCCTCAATGGCTTCTGCTCAATGAATGAGCATTCTCTCTCCTAAAATTAATTTCTATGCAATGGTTTCGATCTTTGTCTCCCTTTGAACACTTCAAAGGTGTTATCTCTCTTGAGATTTTACTTGCAAACTCAAGTCTTCCAAAAGGGTTCCTGCTCGTACTCGTGGAAAAATTTCAAATAACCTCTGGTTATTTGAGTCTTCGACCCTGTGCACTCTTTTCAATAGAAATCTCTCAATCTTCTTTCTGGGTTTATAAAATCCAATGCTTCAATTGGCCTGCGTGCACCTTACATGGCTCTGTGCTTCACCTGCACTTTAGCTGGTATGAGAACAACAATATCTCTCCTAAGATTTCTGAGATAAAACTCAGACCCTTGTCAATGCACACCTTATGGACATTCACTCCAATCCTTGTAGGAATTCTGAGGAAGAGAAACAATTGAAAATCATTCTTCTTCTCTCTCAGACTTCATACATTCAACGTGAAATCATACACACAAAACAACATTTAAACAAATGCATAAAAGAGAAAAAAATCAATTGTAAATGTACCATTCAACAAATGTAAACAGTAAGCATCATAACACCATGAAAGTTGAGTCAAAGCTCCATATATTAACTCAAGTGGCCATGTACATGGGTTCTTCTCTACAACTCTCTGCTATAGCTCTACATCTTATGAATTTTGAATAATTCTATCGTTACAATGATACAAGGGTGAGGGTGTCTATATCCGATTTCCCTCCTACACTTCTAGACTGTCTGATCTAACATTCATATATACCTACTTTACATTTAATAGACTTAAATGTCTATTACATATGGAAAATGAGAGTAATTTCTCCAGATCTATTCATATCTCCAAGACATAAATGTAAGTACGCTTCTCCTAGCTATTACATTAATGCTTCAGTTTTCAAAATTCAAAATGTTTTCATAAAAACGTGCCCCTTTTTCATCTGCGCGTCTAGATGTTCCTTTGGCTAGGCGCGTGCTAAAAATAATGAGGACAAATGGCCATGTGGACGGGAACTCTAAATGTAAAGAAGGAATAAATGGCTATAGAGATTGATGCGATTTCTTGAATGGAAAGTTTATGAGTTTGGTTGCTTGAGAAATATGCAACAACAAACCCGTAATTTCGTGTAAGAAACTTTGGTTTTAGGTAAGGTATTATTATTCATTGGTTAAATTGCTTCATCCTTGTCTTACATGGAAAATTTTAGTTCCTTACATTATAATAAATTATGGAATACAAAGCATGCATATTGTTTTTTTTATGGAAGAAATATGTGGTATAATATGTTCTTATGATTTTTTTATTAGTAATTAAATTTGTTGTAAAATCCTGGATATGAAAACCTTCTAGTTATGAGAATTTAGTATATTTTTTTATAGGTTAGAATAAATGTTCTAGTAGATATGTTAATGATTCCTAATTTCATATTTGTATTTGACTCAAGGTCCTAGTTGCAAAGTATCAAATTTTAATTTCAAGTTGATAAACCAAATATGAAATGAATTCTAAAACCATCAAGTGTTGGAATTTGTCATTTAAGTGTAGTGTCATAGATATATTTTTATACATAGAGAGAGTAGTCTCTATAGAAGTAGAGCAATATGATATTGGATTCTCTTCTAAGCTGATGTTGATCTTTTTAACCTTCAAGAAATCTTGATATATATGGTGGTGTGAAAAGAAGTAGAATAGGTAGAGGAGAAAATCAAGGATAATAATCAAAGATAATTTAGTACCCATCACTTATGCTAACTTATATAGGAATGAGGGAAATATTAGACCTTGGGAAATCCCTGAAATATCCAATAGTTAAAGGAAAAATTCTTATGAGGAATTTGGACGTCATTAAGAAGACTATAACCTAGATGGAAATGCGAGTCCATATGGATAAGAAGCTTTTTGAAAATATCAATACCTTGTTAGATGTTAAAGAATTAGGGGAAAAGGGATATCTTAGGTTACATGATGCTATAGGGAGTATTCTTAGGAAATCCTATTTGTAGCAAGTAGAGGAAAACACCAAGTTGAAAAGGAGGGTAATAGATTTGGAATCTACATTGATTCCTAAACCATTGTTTATGTAACCATTGGCCATTAGGACACCATATGAACGACTTGAAGACAATCCCAAGATAATTTCCAAAACAAAATGATCCCAATGGTTATTGTAAGGGGTTAGGGGGACAATTGCAACCAAAATTGAAAAAATATTGAAGTTGTTGATGGATCTATGGGAATTGATGAGAAAATCCTTTCTCCTTGACACCGAAATTATTTATTTGAACAACACTTTGAATCAATGATTTAACAACTTCTCTAAAATGGAGAGAAAATGATGGCTTAGTGATTTGTTTATTGAGAAATCTCGGATTGATTGATTGATTCAAGAGAAATGCATAGAATTAAGAAAAGTCCATAAGGAAATATTTTCCTTAAGCGTGAAATAGGAGGTCCCAATGGAACCCATAATGGGTTACATCAAGACTTGGGTTGATAAAGCATTGGAAAATATATCTAAGGCCCCATAATATTTAGTTAAGAATATATTTAGGTTTTAAGAACCTTTCCAATGGCATGAGAGAGTACAAAATCATGGATTTCAAATAAGAACAAGCTCACTTCCAAATTTTCAAGCTTTCCCCAATTTTGTAAGTTTGCTCACTATAACTTCCCCTTCCATATGTTCCTCCTTGTTGTTCTTTGTCATTAGAATATTTTTCCAATTAGTTTTCTTCTTGTTTTCTTCCAAGAATTTCCTATAGTATTTTAGGTTGGTGGAGTCCCATCCCAACTCCTTTGAAAGAAAACATGATCATTTTATTTAAGTTGTTTTCATTAAAATTTGTAGAGGTTGCCTCATCCCTTTACCCCATTAATGATAGAAACCTTGGTGCTCAATTTACCCCATCAATGACCATATTGACATGGTTTTCACTCTTATTATGACCAAACATACAAGTTTTATCAATATCTAGGGTTTTATCACTATTTTGTTCCATCTCATAATGCAACCCTAGGCTACTAAATATCTTGCCATGATTTTTTATAGCTTATGGTTTCACTTTCCATCGAGGGCATGGTCAAATGGTTGAGGGAGAAACCATCATGTCAAATGGTCAATTAGTTAAGTGGGTATATGAAGGATGGAAATATTATCTTGTGCCTACCCCAATGAGGAAATATGGACTAATGGATTATGCAGTTGATGACTCAGTAGCAAGGAGAAATGCACATCTTTCATACCAACATGATACCAACAGGGAGAAATGCACATCTATGATACCAACATGAAATGCAATTGATGAATCAACAACAAGGAGAAAAATTATTGATTTTGGCGACATTTTGCAAGATAGGGATCCTCTGTTGTTCGAGCTAGGGATCCTCTATATCAAATGTCGCTTGAGCTAGCGATGACAGTCTCATATGTCTCCAATGTTCCTTGATCTAGGGATAGCAATATCATTTGTATCCAATGTTTCTCGAACTAGGGTTGACCGTGGTCTCATCTGTCTCCAATAATGCTTGAGCTAGGGCTGACTGTCCCCCCTGTCTCCTAGTATGTTTCTCTCATCTAGATATGTTTGACATGAAGAGTGTCGAGGTTCATTCCTATCGGGATATGTTTCACGCGAAGAGTAGCTCTGTCTCCACGTGAAGAGTATCTCTGTCGAGGGTCATTCCTATCAAGTAGCTATGTCTCCATGTGGTGATAAATACCTAACAATGTAGCTCTGTCTTCATGTAGTGATCAAGACTTAACAATGGGAATGGGGATAGATTTTGAATTTGTTTATATTATGGGTGATTCAATGGGCACAGGGATAGTCAATGATGGGTGATTCAAAACACAGTTTTGGTAAACCATTGAGGTAAACATAAATCAATGACCATTATGACTAGATGAAATGACACAAATGGGTGATGTTACGAAGATGCTCTGGTCAAGTGACACCAATTCCTACGTATACAACACTCATGGGGACTTAACAAATTGGGAAAAGTCCCTAATTCACAATAGTTTCTTTATTTCCCTAGGTTTTGTTTTTTAAATGATTTTTTTGGGTTTTATAATTTTATGAAGAAATAATCAACTAATGATAGAGAGAAGAGGTGGACACTAACTTTGAAATAAAATGGGTTTCCAACCATGCAAGGAAACATACGATCAAAATAAATCAAGGTGACATAGACACAAAAATCAATGAACACCCAAGTGCATTCCTCTCATTTAATGGCAATGGTTTGGATGCGATTGTTGTAGAAGTGAAACAAAATAATAAGCAATAGATGGAAGCGAGTAAAAAAAATAATGTGCCAAAAAAAACTAAATGAAGGGGTGGGAGCCCCCATGGAAATGATTAGAACTAGATTAAATATGAGAATGAAGCTCCATATGAAAAATCAAGCTACATGGGCTCTTGGTGATAAATATTATTAGGATGGGTGCCAAATGGAAAAATGGTACTACTCTAGGGTAACCCATCATAGGAAGGCTCCACCATTAGATGTGTGCAAAGTGAAGAAGATGGAATAATGTACCAATTTTCAATAGGGATATTCCTAAGACAATTTTACGGTGGAAATATGTTTAAATGCAACAATCTAGATGGAAATGATCCTAATTCTATATGAAAGTTTAAGAATATACCTTACTCATCTAAACATGACTAAGAAAATGATCTATAGGTACCATAAAATTCAATGCAAGGTCCTGTACCCTAAACAACAATTGGAAATTCATATTGTATGATTCATGTCAACATGAAATAGTTTGACAACATCTCATTCAATGCAAACATCAATAATATTAAGTATGGAAATTTAATCCAATGTATCTTTGTCAAGTCAGAGGTGTTGTTGGTAGAGATGAATCAAAATGATCAATATTTCCAAAGGGATGGAGTATAAGGGAATGATAGTGGAGTAGATAGATCTAGGGTGAAAGTTATTAGGAGATCCATTATGGAGGTTATCCTAAGGACTATCTAAAAATTTCATGGCCTCTAAGAATTTATCATCATTAGGAAAGATCATGGTCGAAGAAGTAGGACCCGACACTTTTGCACATAGGGGGTGAAATTGGCTTTGTTGCCCTTATGGATAAATGTCTTGTTTTAATATTCAATCCTAAGTCATGAAAATGAGTCAAAGGCTCATTATTTATGGGAGTTGATATTAAAAAAATGGTGGAAGTGGCCACATAATTCAATTGTGAAGGAGATTTGTCAAACTAAATAGTATGGATAGACTATGTATGACCCACTAAAGGTGATACATTATCTTTGGTCAAATATGGATGTGGATCATAATATGAGCATTGATTGATGGTGACAATGAATCCTTCATGTGGAAATTGTGTCAAAAAAGGAGTAAGGCATTACAACTTTCATGGTGTACATACAATTGTTCCTAAGGAACAAGTTGGATTTTGTTGGAGTTGTCACAACCACTAAATCAATTAAAACAATGTTACCATCCAACTCAATTGTGGGATTAATAAAAATTCTTATTGATTCATATGGTCTACCATCAAAGACTCACAACTTGATCATTGGTGGAATGACAGTAGGAGATATAAAATTCCACCAAGAAGACAAGGACATAATGTAAGAGGAGGCTCCTTTATCCACTATACATTGATGAAAATGATATTTTTAATGATGACCCTTATGTGGAAAGGAGTGGAGGAAGGTAGATGTAGCATCACTAGTTGATTGAAGTCAAATGTAATTGACTTATAATATGAAGGGGTCACAGTTCTATTTCACTTATAATATGAAGGGGTCATAGTTCTATTTGACTTATAATATGAAGGGGTCACAGTTCTATTAAAAACAAATGAGGACGATATGGGTCGATATATAGAGTGGGTCTATGAGTGATCTTTGAGTATAAAGATGAATGAATGAACTTCTCTTGGTTTCGAGAATAATTTATTATCTACTAGACAAGGCCAACCTGCACATGAAGGTGGAATATCATATGGCCCCTCCCCCCTCGTCACATCACATCTCAATTCCCATATCATCAAGACATACAAATAGTCTATCCATGCCAAATTTTGGTGCATACAGAAACATTTTGAAAAAAAATTAAAATTGGTGAAAATTTACAAGTCACTGTTTCCCATCATGTACTCTAGCCCTAGTACAATGTATTTTAATATTTGTTTCCTTTTAAATTCGACCAATAAAATTAAAATGAAATGAGGAATAGATGGGTTGATATATAGAGTGGGGTTGTGAGTGATCTTTTAGTCTGGAAACCCTCCCATATCGTCAAGTCATGCAAACAATATATCCATGTCAAATTTTAGTGCATACACGAACATTTTGAAATAATTTCAACGTTGGCACCATACACAAACATTGTTTTCCATCATGTACTCTAGCCCTAGTACACTGTCTTTTACCTGTTTCCTTTAAAATATGACCGAGATGCACATCCCCGCATCTAGTACTGCAAGGGCATGCAATAAAGTCGATAAAGAAGTACTTGATTAATTGCAGAAGCTTCAAGTTATTTTTTGTCTTTTTTTTTTCTCTCATCTACGTACTCTTTTTCTCCATAAAGAATATTTTTACAAAATCAATTTTTAAATATGAAATCTCATCTATTTTCTTCTTCTCGCCACAACCAAAATCATCGGCATAATTGACATGATGTTGGTTTTGAAAAACACAGACAATGAATATAAAGAGTGGGTGTGTGGGTGATCTTTGAGTCTAGAAACCCTCCCATATCATCAAGGAATGTGAACAATCTATCCATATCAAATATCAATGCATACAAAAAAAAATTGAAAAAATTTCAATGTTGGCCCCATTCACAGGTCATTGTTCCCCATCATGTACTCTATCCCTAGTACAATGTCTTTTAATAGATTTTTCCTTTAAAATTCGACCAAGAAAATTAAAAAAAAATGAGGATGATATGGGTTGATATATAGAGTGGGTCTGTGAGTGATCTTTGAGTATGTAAACCCTCCCATATCTTCAAGGCATACAAACAGTCTATCCATGTCAAATTTCAGTGCATACAAAAAGATTTTGAAATAATTTCAATGTTGACCCCATTCACAGGTTACTATTTCACATCATGTACTCTAGCCTTAGTACAATGTCTTTTAGTTGTTTCCTTTAAAATATGTCTGAGATGCACATCCCCACATCTAGTAATGCAAGGGAGTGCAATAAGGTCGATAAAGAAGTACTTGATTAATCACACAAGATTCAATTTATTTTATGTATTTGTTTTTCTCTCTCATATAAGTACTCTTTTTCTCCATACAAAATATTAGTACAAAATCATTATTTAAATATGAAATATCATCTATTTCCTTCTTCTCGCTATGACCAAATTTATGGGCCTAATCGGCATGATGTTGGTTTTGAATGACATAGATGATGAATTTAAAGAGTGGGTGTGTGAATGATCTTTGAGTATGGAAACCCTCCCATATCACCAAGGCATGTGAACAGTCTATCCATGTCAAATCTTGGTGCATAAAAAAACATTTTGAAAATATTTCAACATTGTCCCCATTCATAGGTCACGATTTCCCATCATGTACTATATCCCTAGTACAATGTCTTTCATTATTTTTTTCCTTTAAAATGTTACCAAGAAAATTAAAATGAAATGAGGACGATATGGGTCGATATATAGAGTGGGTTTGTGAGTGATCTTGGATTCGTGAAACCCTCCCATATCATCAAGGCATGCGAACAGTCTATCCATGACAAATTTCAGTGCATACATAAACATTTTGAAAGAATTTCAATGTTGGCCCCATTCAAAGGTTATTGTTTCCCATCATGTGCTCTAGCCCTAGTATAATTCCTTTTAGTTATTTCCTTTAAAATACGACCAAGATACACGTCCCCGCATCTAGTACTGCAAGGGCATGCAATAAAGTCTATAAGGAAGTACTTGATTAATCAAACAAGCTTCATGTTATTTTATGTCTTTATTTTTTTCTCTCATCTAAGTACTCTTTTTCTCCATAACGAATATTAGTACAAAATCATTATTTAAATATGAAATATCATCTATTGCCTTCTTCTCACCATAACCAAAATCATGGGCCTAATTGAAATGATGTTGGTTTTGAAAGACACAAAAGATGAATATAAAGAGTGGGTGTGTGAGTGATCTTTGAGTCTAGAAACCCTCCCATATCATGAAGGCATACAAACACCCTATCAATGTCAAATTTCGGTGCATACAAAAACATTTTGAAAAAATTTCAAAGTTAGCCCCACTCACAGGTCATTATTTCCCATCATGCACTCTTTCCCTAGTACAATGTCTTTTAATAGTTGTTTCCTTTAAAATTTGACCGAGAAAATTAAAAAAAAACGAGACAATATGGTTCGAGATATATAGTGGGTGTGTGATTAATATTTGAGTCTGGAAACCCTTCGACCATATCGTTAATGCATGTGAACAATTTATCCATGTCAAATTTTAGTGCATAAAGAAACATTTTGAAATAATTTCAACGTTGGACCCATTCACAGGTTACTATTTCCCATAATGTACTCTATCTCTAGTATAATGTCTTTTACCTTTTTCCTTTAAAATATGATTGAGATGTATGATGTCCTCACATCTATTACTGCAAGGGAATGCAATAACTTCGATAAATAAGTACTTGATTAATAGCAGAATATTCAATATCAATTATTTCTTTTCTTCATTTTTTTCTCTCATCTAAGTACTTGTTTGCTCCATAAAGAATATTAGTACAAAATCATTATTTAAATAAGAAATCTCATCTGTTTCCTTCTTCTCCCCACAAACAAAATCATGGGCCTAATTGGCATGATGTTGGTATTGAAAGACACAAAAGATGAATATAAAGAGTGGGTGAGTTAGTGATCTTTGAGTCTGGAAGCCATCCCATATAATCAAGGAATAAAAATAGTCTATCCATGTCAATTTCCGGTGCATACAAAAACATTTTTATTCATATGGATGTTGGTGGCCTCCCACCTATTCCAACTAGCTCATTTTGGCAGTTTTCTAGTTGTTTTTTCCCTAGTTTTTGGGTCCCTGACTTGTGAGGTCATTTTGAGGCCCTAAAAAACGTTTTTTATGGTTCACCACAAGTAGAATGACCTTTGATAGATAGAAGAAAAATGTGTATTCCTCACATATACCTTTCCAACGAGCTATCGTGCACCTAAAACTAAGACCGTATGCAAAAGTTACCTACCCCGGGAAGTTGATGTACTAACTTACCCAAATGGGGCCCACATGACTTTTGGCGCTTCATCTCTTAGGGTTAGGTTTTTTGGATGTATAGGGTTTTTGACATTCCTGTTTATTGTAGAAAAGCATTCAAGGCCTCATTGTAATCATATTCTTGTGAATGAGTGCAACCGTCAAATCTCTTCTCAGAGATAAGCTGCCACCATTCTAGCAAGCTTGTTTCCGCTGCATTTTACAGTTTCAACTTATTTACTTATTGAATAGAAACCAATTTTACTGTATATTTGTTATTATGTGTTAAGCATATTTTGATAATAATCTATATTCATTTCGTTTTGCAAATATATTCGGTATTAGTGGTATCATAGTGGTCTTCTCCCTTTCCTTCTTAATGCATGTCCCCAAGGAGGCCAGGGTAAAAATAATTGGGTCTTGAGATTGTTTCTCTTGAGGAAAAAATCCATCGCACGCCCAAACGACCTCTCATGGTAGAATAAAAGAAAGACGATGGGATAGGACATCCCTTCAAAATGTTGCTCGAGCAATCCCTCATGCAACAGAGGAACGAGATGATGGATATTTTTGCACAAATGCTTCAACGACAACCAACAAGCGACACATCTTCCTCAAACAGAGGCACTGCCCCCTTCAATGTACAAATAAACTTCGATATTCCTATATTTGAAGGTCATATAGATGCAGATGCGGTAGAAAAATTGTTGAATTTGCTAGAAGAGTATTTCTCTTTCCATAACTTATTGAATAGAGAAAATATTACTTTTGCATTCCTCAAAGCCATCCCCCATGTCAAAGATTGGTGGGAAAATTTCTTTGAGCAAAAGGAAACAAAGGAAACCTCATTATTTATAGTCGCAGTCACTTGGGAGTCCTTTAGGGATGTTATTAAGGAAAAATACTACCCTATTGGAATTTATGACAACCTATACACAAAATGGACCACATTGTGGAAGGAAAGAGACTAAGCAGTGCCTAAGTTCAAAAATATCTTCCATACCTTACACACCAAGCTGGGTATCAAATATTTTGAGAGACATTTGTTGCTCAATTTTTTTAGCGACATGCATAGATACATCGAGGATGAAATGGAGTT
This sequence comes from Picea mariana, assembly GCA_032191745.1. Taxonomy (NCBI): domain Eukaryota; kingdom Viridiplantae; phylum Streptophyta; class Pinopsida; order Pinales; family Pinaceae; genus Picea; species Picea mariana. The sequence continues at coordinate 30,817 of JASDQU010011800.1, forward strand.
TCTGGACATCTCATCCTTGGGTGTGGCCTACCAATATGCCATCAAAATCGAGCAGAAGCTAAAACAAAAGATGCAGAAATTTGGGCTTGGGAGCCCCTCACAGCAAAATCTAGGAAAGGGAATCCCCATCCCGTATAACAAAGGGCAGAGCAAAGACGAACAACCTAAGTAAAACTAGTCTAGGCCGCAAGCAAAGAAGGACACTGGAAAGATAAAGAAATATACTGAGATGTGATGTGACTTCCATAATAGCCCCTGGAATAACATTGTTGATTTCCGTTCGAAGAAGTCATTGGTGGATGAGGTGAAGGCCTATGAATCATATCCGAGTTCTGACTCTGATTCATAACCAAAAAGGGGGAGACATATCATAGATGCAGAACCCAGTGCTACTATTGCTACCACCAAGCTCTAGCCCAGTGAACTAGATGAGCTAGAGGAAGGCGAGTTCCTTTTTCATTCACAGATGTGTGTGAAGGGTACCCCGTTGCACTTCATCATTGATATCGGTAGCCAGAAGAACCTCTTCTCAACATAGGTTGTCAAGTGACTCACCCTGCCGAAAATGTCGCAATCATAACCCTACACCATTGGATGGATCCACCAAGGAAGCAACATCCACGTTAGCCAATAATGTTGCATGTCATACGACATCAATCCATTCAAAGATGAGGTATTGTGTGATGTTGCCCCTCTCAAAGTTTTTAATGTTCTTTTGGGCCAACCATATTTATGGAAACTTCATGTTGTATATGAGTGTAGGCCTCACAGTGTTATTATTACTTTGAACAATAAATTGTACAGGATAACTGAGGCAGTCGCACCCAATGTTATTTCCTTGATCTCTTCCAAGTAATGCAGAAAGGTCATCTCTCAGATAGGGAATTTTTTCTTCTTTGTGATTCACTCTCAGAATGAGGGAAATATCGCAGCCACATCCAGGGTCTCCACGACTGAGCTCTCCAAAGAACATAAGCAAGTGGATAAGATCATGGAAGAATACTAAGATATATTCTCCTCACCTACCGGGGTACCTCTGCTCTATCAGGTCAAGAACCCCATCGATCTGACCCATGATGCACCTCTACTCAATGGGCCAGTCTACCGCCACTCTCTCTTAGAGAAGGAAGAGATCAAGTGACATATCTAAGAACTGCTCCACAAGGGGCACATTCATACCAACACATCACCTTGCGGGAGCCCAATCGTTCTAGTACAGAAGAAATATGGAACCTAGCAACTCTGCATTGATTATTGAGCCCTGAATAAAATCACAGTAAAAAACCATTACCCAATTCCCCGAATAGACAACCTCCTTGATCAACTCATGGAGGAAAAATACTTCAGTAAGATTGATCTGAAGTATGGACATATGTATGGAAGACCGACTTCAAGTCAAAGGAAGGTCTTTTTGAATGGTTGGTCATGCACTTTGGTTTGAAAAATTCTCCAGCCACTTTCATGAGGATGATGGACAATATCCTGTGACCATTCACCAATACGTTTGTCGTGGTGTATCTGGCTGACATCCTCAATTACAACAAGACTTGGGAAGAACACTTGCAACATATTCAATAGGTTCTGCACACCCCATGATAACGCCAAATCTATGCCAACTTGTATACATGCTCCTTCAACATGGACATGGTTCATTACCTGGGATATTTTGTTGATAAACATGGCATACATGTATATCCAACCAAAATCCATGTCATTCGTGATTGTCCAACCCCAACCACACTCACTAATCTTTGGAGCTTATTGGGCCTTGCCAATTTCTACCGCAGGTTCATGCTGGGATTCTCCCATATTTCATGGGTCCTCATCCAGGTAACCGGGGGTGGTGGTAAGGAGAAATTTGTGTGGGGTCGGTCCCAACAACAAGTGTTCAATTATTTAAAGCAACACTTATGCTCATCCGTCGTACTTTCACTACTGGACCTATAGTATCCCTTTGATATCGAGACATATGCTTCAGAATATGTTGTGGGCATCGTTCTCACTCAGCACGACCACCCCGTGGCCTATCATAGTGATACACTATTAGATGTTGTTCATAAGAACCCTACTTATGAAAAATAAATGTACTCCATTCTGCAAGCCTGCCTCCAATGGATACATTACATTCTCGGGAAGGATACAATCATCCACACTAATCATAAACCACTATAGTTCATGCAGACACAAGGAAAATTTCAGAATGACCACCATCAAAAGTGGTCCACGTAGTTTCAGCAATTCCACCTCAATATCAAGTATAAAATAGGAAGCACCAACCATGCGTTGATTGCCTCAGCAGATTGCCAGTCATGAAACTCACCATGGTGCTAGAATCTTATGGACATGAGACGTCTGGATGGCCCCAACTCTATGTGACAGACCCAGACTTCTCCACCACCTACCAAATGTTGTGCGCAAATGCAGTTGTCACTAATTTCCATCTTTAGGACAGGATGTTGTGCAGTCTGGGCCATATCTATGTTCCATAAAGTGAGAAAGTGAATTTGATCTGGGAATCCCACTAAAATTGGGTGGTAGGACACTTCAGCATACAAAATATAGTGGAAATGTTGCAGAAACATTTCTATTGGCCGAAACTTTGACAGAAGGTCAACAAGTATATTAGGTCCTGCACTGCCTGCGCGATTTCCAAACTGGCCACTAAGAAATAGGGCATGTACACCCCTCTTCCTACTTCTGACAGGCAATGGGAATCCATCTCAATGAACTACATGTCAGACCTCTTGTCCACCAAGGAGGGCAATGACTGTGTTTTTGTGGTTGTGAATCACTTTTATAAGATGGTGATTATGGCTGCTTGCAAGAAGAGAATCACAACAGAGGCCACAACCAAGATATTCTTTGAATGAGTCTGGGCACATTTTGGAATCCCACAAAACATTGTCTCATATCGAGAAAATCAATTTCTCAACACATTATAGTCAAGCCTCTGGTCACTGTTGGACACCAAGCTCACCAAATCCACAAACTTCCACCTCGAGAAAAATGTCCAAAATGAGGTCATAAATCAAATGATCATTCATATCTTGCGCATGTATAATTACAAGAACCCTCACACATGGGATGAGAGTCTCCCCTATGTTCAACATAGCTACAACCGAGCCCTTCATAGATCAACTAGTCACAACCCATTTTAGGTGGGGTTGGGATTCCAACCATTGGGTCCCATAGATGTTGCACTACCCCTTGCGATCACCTCGACTGAATCATCTCCTGCTCCAAATGAAGTTGAAAAAATCATCTGGTTCATTGATCAGATCCAAAGCATCCACCAATAGGTTTAGGATAACCTACAAAAGTCCAATGATAAGTACAAGCAATGCCATGATCAACATCGGGTGCCACATAAGTTTCAGGTGGGCGACAAAGTTTAGTTGCACTTGCAGAAAGGGCGCCTTATAGGACCCCATCAGAAGCTTCTCCCACTCTGTTATGAGTCATAAACCATCACCAAGGTTGTGGGTGATAATGATTTGGAGCTCAATATTCCTCCTTTCCTTGTCTTGCACCCAGTGTTGAACGTGGATATCCTTCGACCGTATTTCCCACCAATATTCGACACCTCAGAGATATCAAAACAACTGACACCAACAAATCTCAACCCATAATACATACAACAGGCATCCAATGATCAGATTGTGGAAAAATAGATCAAGGGCACCTTCCAACAAAGCATCCAACTTTATCAAGTTGTCAAAGCAGGGCAACTCTTGCACCAAGGCAAGTGGCTCACCTGGGGCCAAATTCAGAAGAAATTTCCTCATCTGATGAGGGAACTCAATGAAATGGAGAGAATTTTTTCCTAAGGGGGAAGGATTGATCTATATGGATTTCGGTGGCCTCTCACCTGTTCCAACTGGCTCATTTTGGCAATTTTTTCCCTAGTTTTCGGGTCCCTGAATTGCGGGGCCGTTTTGAGGCCCGAAACAACGTTTTTTTAGGGCTTGCCATAGTCAAAATGACTTGTGATAGATAGTAGCAAAATGTTTATTCCTTGGATATACCTTTCCAATGGGCTATCGTGCACCTAAAATAGACATCGTATGCAAAAGTTACGACCCTGGGAAGTTGATGTACTAACTTACCCAAACGGGGCCCACAAGACTTTTGGCGCTTCATTTCCTAGGGTTAGGTTTTTTAGATGTCTAGTGTTTTTGACATTCCTGTTTATTGTAAAAAGGACTTCATGGCCTCATTGTAATAATATTCTTGCAAATGAGCACAATCGTCAAATCTCTTCTTAGAGATAAGCCGCCACCATTCTAGCAAGCTTGTTTCCATTACATTTTATAGATTCATCTTATTTCCTTATTGAATATAAACCAGTTTTACTATATATCTATTATTMTGTGTTAAGAATATTTTGATAACAATCTATATTCATTTAGTTCTGCAAATATATTCCCGATCACATTTTGAAAAATATTCAACATTGGTCCAATTCACAGGTCATTGTTTCCCATCATGTACTTTAKCCCTAATAGAATGTCTTTTACTAGTTGTTTCCTTTAAAATTCGATCGAGAAAATTAAAATGAACCGAGGATGAGATGGGTCGATATATAGAGTGGGTGTGTGAGTAATATTTGACTTGGAAAACACTTCCATATCATCAAGGCATGCAAAAACTCTATCCATGTCAAATTTCAATGCATATAGAAACATTTTGAAAGAATTTCAAAGTTGGCCCCATTCACAAGTTACTATTTCCCATCATGTAGTCTATCCCTAGTACAATGTATTTAATCTATTTACTTTAAAATACAATCGAGACACATG
>JASDQU010011800.1:42948-75006 GCA_032191745.1 Picea mariana
GCACATTTGATGTCGTCACAAGAGAGACATCTTCTAAAAATCATTGCTCTTGAGACGATTTGAAAAGTACGTCACAAGTGCGACAATATCGGGCAGTATGGAGAAAAAAAAATTAAAATTTCCTCTATTTTTCGACAATATGGCCAATTTTTTCCATAACGTCGCAATTAGATCATCGCAATTTTTCCAATATGTAGTAGTGACACCACAAAGAAGATCATTCATTCCCATGTATGAAATTTTTTTTATGGTCATTGTTTCATTTGTAATAACTTTGGACATAAAGTTTTAGATTGCAGAGAATATGGAAGAAATGTCCAGGGAAGAAATACCTATGTGGCTCCCCACAACATTGAATGTTACAAATTCCACAATTATGGTCACATAGATCGTGATTGTAGAAGCATGATAGATCCCTCCATGAAAGAAAACATCGATATTAGATACATGAAGTTTTGGAGAATAAAAGAAAGACAAGAAGAGCAGGTGAATAAAGAACAGGTCCCAGAGATCATAGGAATTTCAGAAGTGCGAGAAAGAGAATAAGAGAAGGTGAATAAAGAACAATCCTAAGATATTTTTCTCTTAGGAATTGTAGTGCAAGATCATAATGAATCCACATGAAAACATGAAGAAGTCAAAGTTCAGAAAAATGATGAGTCTACAGATGAAGAGGAATATTACTCTGCATCAGAGTGGGTATTTTTCTGAGCCATCCATCTTGGAGACTCTGAGTACATATGAATATTGAATAGGGGGAGTGTTATATCACTAAAATTACCTACCTATGCATACATGGCATTGGCCTTTCCACTTGCATAATGCACCAAATCTTTGTCTAGGAACTCTATTTTAAAAATCATTTTTTGGAGCATGTATGCACCTGACTGCACTATTTCCCACGTACATACGTTTGATGCATTCTAGACAACCCATGTACATATGATTTTTTCATACTAAACATCTTGTGTTTACCTCCAAAATTTGCAAAAAATAAAAAGTTGCAAGGAATTTGGCGGAGTTTACGGGCTATTGAGGGATTCCCAACCAATTCACCTGCTATAGCCCGTCCCCAAACAAAATAACTATCCTTTTGTCATATAAAAGGAGTTATTGGGGTCCCATTTACACATCAATCATTAGAATGGTGAAACTTTTCCCAAATCCCCTTTCCCTCCTTTCCCAAGTATTTGCAACCCTTTTGAGTTCTTGTCTCAACATTCCCTCTTTAGCCTTTCCTCCTATACAATCCCTTCCCTTCCCTTGAAGTGATCAACTGATTGTGAGAGAAATCATTGGGATAAGTGCACTTGGAGCAATATAAAGAGGATCCCAGACTAGGGTCGTAGGAGCGTCAACCTACAAAGGTTGTAATTTCCAATCTTTGAATATTAAATACAAGAATATTTTTCCTATCCCAAATGATGTATTTATGTCTTTCATTTTATTTATGCATAATGATTTATATCTAACCATAATTGATGAGTAGAAATAGAATGTTTGTAGAATTTTTTGCCTAAGTACTCTTGCAGGTCATCTTTGGGAGGAGACTTACAGTTTGGGAAGCTACAAAGCTGGAGGTGATCTACATCGAACATTGGACTAAAGGTACTGCTTCTGATCTACCTTCCTATTTATTTATGTTCATATTTTTGTAGTGTTTGGGGTAGTTTAGGAATTATATTGTATTTTAAGGGAGTTCGTAGCTCTTTCTATACTTATAACCCTGATATGGTTATAGGGGGATTTTCCCGCTAGCAAGGAGTCTAAGAAGGAAATCTATAGATTAGATAACTATCTTTTGAGTAATTTAAAATGTTTGCAGAGATAGATTTAGAGCAGTCAGATATCAAAATTACAGAATGACAAATTGATCGATTTAGAAGCAGTGTTCCCATGGAGGTATAAACTGGAAGTTACAAAGGAAGAGGTTCATGATTGTATTCCACGTATGTATTCATGTAGGGATATATTCAGTACATTTTGTTCCAAACATATATAGTTTGACTTTTAGATAGAGAATACCAGTGGACACATTTGATTTAGTTTGAGAAGATGGAATATGTTGTAATCAATAGATGGGTAAACATTGTATGTAGTTGAGGAGAAGAGTCATGAGTATTTTATGACATATGGAAAGAGATGGATTCATGAGAGATTTGATAGGTATAGAAAAATACATGAAAATGGATGAAAGCATAATAACAATTGGAATCATTGGAATCAATGGACAAGTGGAATCAAGAAAGAAAGTAATAAAAGGCAAACAAAAGATATATCGTTAGAATAAGGTATGGTCATTGATGTGAACTTTACAAGTCATGAAGACTTGAAGTCAAGTAACTTTGAATGCTTTTTATATATGTCATTGAATTACAAGAGGAAGCACCAATGGACACGGAACACCAGAAGAGAGGAAAGAAAACATATATAGGAAATCCCACATTGATCTATACAACGTCTTACAAAAATGTCAAGGAAGAAAAATTGTCAAAGAAAGAGATCAGAAGCATAAATATAGGGGTAGCACATGAAATCAAAGAAATATTTTTCAGAGAAGGTATATTGATAGGGGGAGTTTCCCTTTTGCCCATAATGTCAAAGGGTAAGAAAGATAAATATCATAAGAGAAATATTAGAAGCATGAAGATAGGGGGAGCAACCCCAAATGGAGATACCCTTTTCCATTAATCTCAAAGGGGGAGAGAAACATGAAGAGAGAAACATTGAAGGATAATTCGTCATAAATGGAGTATGAGTGTTGGAGTATAAGTGTTTCCATCAATGCCAAAGAGGGAGATTGTTGTACAATTGGTTTTCATTGATGTCAACATATGTGATGGGTGTATTTGGAGAAGTCTCCAAAGTGGTCCCCTTATGGCATAGCTCTAAGCATGCCCCCCACAGGAAGATGATTTGAATCAGTCTACAAGAAACCCATAGGTGTGGTCATGAAGCCCAAAGATGTTTGAGGAACAAGGACATTAAGGATAGTGTAAATGTAGGTAACACACTCATATATGGATATTCCTTGTCATTCCATTTCCAACGATATGTGGTACACCATGTGGTTCCTCACTGTTGACAAGTTATGAGGTCGTGAACTTTGAAGCCCCAAAGATGAGTTAAGAATCCCCAAAGATGGGATAAGAAGACCCAAATATGGGTTAAGAATCATCTATTTTTTGCAAGTCATTAATGAAAGGGTAAAGTGGTTGTAACAAGAAAGTTCAAGAAGCCCTAAAGTTAAGGAAAAAGGTTACTTGAAAAAATATAAATACACCTCAAAGAATATCTCATTTGTATGCACAAAAGTTCATTGAATAAGTGAAAAAGTGATTCTTATTTGAGGTAACCAAGGATATATGAGGTGAATTTTAGAGGGAAGATGAAGTAAAGAAGGGGAAAATTCCAATGGAGGATGGAGTCTTGTCATGATGTGTTCTAAGGTATGTTATTTAAAGGTGATCTTACGATTTTCAATATAGAGGATCCAAATTTGATCGTGTGTGTGAGAGTTTTAGAATCATATATAAAATATTGAGCACGTGGAATGATTTACAAGTTCGCTCTCCAGATTAGGATAAAATACAGGAAGGTTTTCCATTTTTTCTATAACTTTTGTTTCGAGAAGTTTCAATCCCTAGAAGTTTTAGGCGATGGAAGAAATATCTCATAGTATATGTGGTTAAAATTTTGGACCTTTATTCATTATATATACAGAGTTATACTTGTTGAAAGTTAGGGTTTGTGACTAATCCAAAACTAGCCTTGTGAGATTGAGGTAAAATTTGATGAAGATGTTATTCTCTTGTTTCTGAAGTTGAGGAAGAGCTACTGGACTATAATATTGCATATCAATTCAGCTATAGGATCAAAGGTATTGTTATGTGCTAGTTTTGTTATTGAGGGTTGTGTTTATGGTACATGCTTGAGGCATGTCTTGATGTTGATGTACATGGTATGGTACATGTTGTGGTACATGGTTGATGTACACGGTTGATGATTAATGTACATGATTGATTTACATGGTATGGTAGAGGTTGTGGTACATGGTTGATGATTAATGTGCATGGTTGATGTACATTGTATGGTATAAGTTTATGTACATGGTTTATGTACATGATATGTTACAGGTTTTGGTACATGGTTGATGTACATGGTATGATGATGGTTTTGGTATCCATCTGAGTGGATTTGGTTATATTTTTTTGATGATGGTGTATGTGTGACAGTGACAGTGACAATGACAAGTTGGTTGATGTGACACTGATAGGTTGGCTGATGTGACAGTGACATTGATAGGTTGGTTGATGTATCAATGACAATGGTAGTCAGAGGTTGATCAATGGTAGTGACAGTGAGTCTACACTTATATTTACGGGTGACAGGACAAGGAAAGGAAAGGGGATTGTAGCCTCATTCTAGTTGGTACCACAGAAATCAAGGAGTCGGTGCTTCTTTCAGGTTGGTGCCTGTAAATTAGGGTGTTGGTGCTGAAGAATTTAGAGAGTTGTAGTTTCCTTCAGGTTGGTGCCTGTAAATCAGGGGGTTGGTGCCTCCTTCTAGTTGGTGTTGGAGAATTTGGAAGTTGTTGCATCCTATGAATGTATTATTGATATATATAAGAAATTATTTTGTGGTTTTCTCCCATTTTGGTTTCTACATTGATACATGTCAAAATTGCACACTTACGCATCTCACCCTAAGTGTCACAAATGTTGTAAAGTGTCGTATGTACCTTGGTAAGTATCATGAAGTTCCATATGCACCTTGATAAGTGTCACGTAAACTTTTTCACATGTTTATATGTTGTTTAACCCCTTGAAACCATCAAATAACATTTTCCATGATCCCTAAGCCATATTGTAGGAAGAAACCCATCATTTCAAGGCTAGAAACACACTTTTTACTTGAAAAATCGACCATGTTTGGGGCATTTTTGAAGGGTAGCGCCCCCTTAACCACGCTAGGGGAGTGATACCCCATAGGGTAGCGCCATCCTATCCATGCTACGATATTTATATCCCATAGGGTAGTGCCCCACTTACCTTACTTAGGGAGCGTTGATATAGGATCAACTCTCTATCTAACTATGGAGGAGCACTTTTTTTGGTTATAGGAAAATTTGGAAAATCCCATCTCTTTCTAAGGGCCAAATCTTGGAGATGAGGTTGGTTTGGATAGAATTTTATACTATCTAACTATCCTAGGATCATATCCTAACCTAAAGGAGTCACATTCTCAACTAATCCCAAAATCTACTCATGGTGGTTGATCCTCTCAAGACTTTAAAAGGAGACCATTCCAAAGGTGAAAATGAAGAAGCTTTTAGGTATCAAACCTTTGATTTTGGAGGAGACATAAAAATACATCAAACTTATGATATTGGGATTCATGCAAGGGTCTAGACGAGGAGATCTTGGAGGATTTGCAACTGAAATCATTCGTGGTCTGTAAGTTTTCTTGGTACTCATTTAATATACTTGGTCTATTTCCTTCAAGTTTATGTTTACATGTGCTTTTTTATGTTTGAATTAATTTACATAGATGCATTTTCTTTGTCTAATCCATTAGAGTAGGAGATATTCATTTTTTTCTCATTGTTCATTGCATGTATGGATTTGCGCCAAGAGTGAAGATCAAGCTCACAGATTGGAGCGTCTAGGACAAATATCATAAATGAGGTGCATCATACTTCCCCTCCTTCTCTATTTTTTAATGAAAAAAATGAATTTATAGGAATGGTAGTGTCCAAATGTATTTTTATATCTTGGTATAGGGGTTTTTTATCCAAGGTAAAGTTCACTTGTCCGCAGGGGAATATTTCCGTAACATAAATTGTCGACTCCAATGGGGAAGGAAATTGACTTGTATTTCCTTGGATTGTCTGAACCTTTTCCTAGTTTGATATTGTTTGGTTGATCTTTTTTTTACCCTTACCTCTTCCCTCTGTTTCATAAAAATAGTCATAGTTACCAAGCCAATATCTGTTGAATTTTTTCTTTTTCATGCTTATCTTCAATCATCTACAAGATCAATGCTCCCCTAGAGTGGCTACCAGGGTGTTGGTTATCTGATCAGTGCTCCTCAATGGTCTCTTAGAGAGTGTTGTAGCACTTTGTCTCTTTGTTTTAGGGAGCATTGATCTCTTATTTTGAGTAGATCCAGGAGAATCTACCCTGTTTTTCTCAGCCCTTTGTTGGAGGTATTTTTTTCAGAGTCTTTACTTTTTCTTGTGAATTTGTTTAGGTTGAGGATATGGCTCCTTATCACTCTTTTCATTGTCTTTTTTAAGATTTCAACCTTTTCCAAATTGTGAGATTGATTCACCTTGTTTCTTCTTGGTTTGGTCTGAGTCTTGCGAAGTTTCTAGTTATCTGACTAATTGAAAATCTATACAAAGGTTTGTTGGTATTAAGTTACTTTTCAAATCTTTCCTCTTTGAATGATTTGAGACTTTATGATTACCACAACCTAGCTTGGTTTTCTCTTTCTTGTTGCTTGTTTTGTCAATATAGTTGAGTGATTTCTCTTTCTCCCTATCAATTTTTGGATTCTTCTATGAACTTTCTTATATTCCTTGAATGCTTGTCGATTGTTGAGTCCTTGATTGAGGGTGTTATCATACTTGTTTCTTTTAGTTCTCAAAATCCTGTGAGTGCATGATTTTTTTGAAATCATTTTTGCTTCGTCTCTTTTGTATCTACATTCGACTCTTTCATTTTGATTGAAAGTAATGAAGCGTTAAAGGATTTTCATATGCTTTCTTTATAGATTAGAATAAAACAAAGAAGATAGTTGCATTCTTTCTTTTGGGTAGTGTAGATTGGTAGATTTCATTTAGAAAATTGCATTTGGGAATTGGGTGTTTTTTCTAAAGGAAGTTGAACCTCTTCTCCATTCCGTATGCAGGATTCATTGAAGAAAAATATGTTCATCTCATTATTTTTCAATCTTTTGGAGTCAAGTCTAAAACATTAGAAGTTTCACTTTTGCACCCTTGAGTAAACAACAACCCTAAAATAAAGTGCTTATAAAATTGATTAGACACTTTTATATTATCTGGTAGAGAACCTACATTAGTTTAAAGAGTAGGGTTTTGGAATAGTTTGTGAAGATAACATTCCAAATCCATTAGATAAACATAGAATCTTGTGCTAGGGAGTGGTAATTCCAATTGTTCGTATAAGCATAGCTGGGCTCCCGCTCTCACATAGGGGTTAAACAAGAGGTTGCGTGTAGAGAGAAGCAAATATTTCCCCTCCGAAACTTAACCCACATAGAAGAAAGATAGTATATTGGGGGTTCTTCCTAAGAAACGACTGGTTTCATTTGGTTTCGGATCTTCCTGAATCCTGAATCCATTCAGGGTCCTTAGTAGTCTTTCGGTCCACTTGTCTTCAGTTCTCTTGAGGAATTTTGGACTTGTTATCCTTACCATATGTTCGATTCCGAATTTCGATTGTACTCGCCTAGAGGCTAACTGGGAGTTGGTAACCTTAGTATCCTATATTTTTAGGGTTAATACACAAGGTGACGATGAAGGGGAGTATTCATTGTACTTGGGCAAGACGTTGGTGAAACTCACTCAGGCTCCTTTGAGGGTAAACCCACGGGTAAAAATGTGTGGGAACTTGCACCAAGGCATAAGTCTATTAAGAAGTTCAGCAACAGAACTGATCCACCCTCTCTATCCCAGACCCTTCCTATATTGATCTCGTGACATTGGATTTCATCAACTAGTGGTTTCATTGTGGGAAGGTTTGTCTGATTGTTTGTTTCTTATATTTGTAGCATGTGTTTTTTTTTTTTCTAGTGGATCTTAGGTCGAGCCAGTGTCAATGGCATCGGTACCTAGGAATACCAATTAAAAAACCCCTTTTCCTAGGGAACCTTTCACATTTCCTTATTTTGTAAACATTGGTCCTCCATGCATTTCCACACTTAGTCTTTTAGGACTCACCATCGGGTTACCAGTTTGGTTGTTTCCCACTCTGGTGATCTTGAATTTTTCCAGTGCTTTGAATGTACCTAATGCTTCATATGTAAGAACACCACCCCCAGATCAAGCTCATGTCAACCTTTCATCGTTTTCACTCATCAATTCTCCTTCCCTTTTTCCTTCTTCACCTAGTGAAATCTCTAAAGAAAGTAGGTAGCTTGATAAGAAGAAGAAGAAACAAAAGGAGAAGAATAAGAATAATTAGAAAGAGACCAAGCCTCCAAATGCATCAGGTCATGTTGGATCCAAGAAAACAACTATTGTTAATCATACTGGGAGTGTTCATAAAATCAACAAGTCTGAAATGAAGAATCCTAAACCCAAATTCCCTTGTAGGATTTGTGAGGGTGACCACTTTATGAGGGATTTCTTTGGTCTCCCAATGGTCTTAGAAATGTGGTCTTCCATGTCATCAAACCTTGTTGGACATGCTGGTGACACCCCATCAACTAGTGACATTAAGATTGGTAAGAATAATAGAACCATCAAATTTACTTGTATGTTATGAAGGAGATCATCAATATCACCTTTTCCCTCATATGCACGAGGCTTCTTATATTTTGGAAAAGATTAAAGTTCCAACTAGTTATCGTAATATTTCTCCCAACCCATTATTAGTTGATGGACTAGTCAATCTGGTTCCATCCCCGATTAGTCTGGTTGATCAGGTCGTCAATATGGTTTCATCTTCAGTTGAACTAGTAACCCAAGTAGTTGATCTAGTTTTTTCATTGGTCAACCCCACTTTTCATCTAAAGAGTGAACCCAAAGTGGTCGATCCGAGTTCATCATCGATCGATTCCAATCCTCCCTTAAGGAGTGTATCCCAAGTGGTTGATCCAGTTCTGTCATCGATCGATCCCACTCCTCCCTTAAGGAGTGATTTCAAAGTGGTCACTCTGAGTCCATCATCAGATGATCCCACTCCCCATTCAAAGAGTGAGGATGTCACTCAAGACTACCTCATTAATACCGATTCACCCAGAAAAGGGGGCACTCTGCCCATCTCGATAGCACCCCCTTCAAGCACTCATATTATTTCTATTAATTGGAATCATTTGAAAGAACCACATCTTCCTTATTACATTCCTTTCCAAATCACCATGCAGGTTTGTGATAGGAATATTCCTAACACTATAATAGATTAAGGTTCTTCTGTTAGCATCTTATCCATGAATGTTTGGTAAGATTTTGGTTCCCCATAGCTTGTGCCCATGACTCAAAATATGTTGACCTTTGATATAAGAGTTAGTAAACCTTTAGGGATCCTTCCTTAGTTTCCGGTTACTTTGGGAGGAAAAATGGTCTACATTAATGTGATGGTAGTTCACGACCGCTTTGATTTTAACCTGCTCCTCGGGTGAGACAATGTCTATGTTATGAGAGCTTTTGTGTCCACTCTCTTTTGAGTGATATGTTTCCCTCATAACAGAAACATAGTAATGATCAGAAATCTTTCATTCATTGACCCTCATCTGATGGTAAACCATTCGACTTCCCTAAACAACCCATAGATTCCAATAATGTACACCATGCTAAGGTTAATTATGTAACGACCTGTCCCATGCGTTCAACTCCGAACGAGAGATAATATCTTCCTTCTCAGGATTTATATCTGGTATTTGACATGGTCATCTTTTCGATAGTGCTATTAGATCCAGATATCCCTACCTTTATTGAGGCCATCGACATGTATTCCTTCGAGAGTGTTTTTCTACCATATAGCAAAGATCTCCTGGAATCCATGGATGACATTTTTCCCTTGACATGTATTCCTTCAAGAGATTTTTCCTCTTGGAATCCATGATCAAGGATAAGTTATGAGCATAGTTTTGCTTCTATGTGGCAAGATCATTATTAAATGAAACAAAAGCTACGAGCATATTTTTTCTTCTCTATGGAAATCTCGTTAAAAAATGAAAAAAAAACTATGAGCATGGTTTCTCCTCTATGTGGCAATCTCATTAAAAATTGAAACATAAATCTGGGGATTAAACCCAGAGCCTCGAACACAGTTTTCCTCTCTGTGGAAAGATCATTAAAAAATGAAACAAAAATCTGGGGATTGAACCTGGAGATATAAGCATAGTTTAATTTTGTTTCAAGCTTGTGTAAAAATGAAACCAATTATGAGCTTAGTGTTTTAGAATGTAACCTAGTATACTTTTATCACTTTTTTGAACTCGTAAAGGTTATAAGAAAAATAAACCCCCTGGAGTTTCCTTTAAGCTCTTTTCAGAATACCTAAACATGAAATGTTGTTGAGTGATCTTGATTCCTTTCACACTCGTTAAAAGGTTTGAAAGGGTGCCTTTTGAGTGGTAGTTTATCTCTTTTTCAGCCTCATGAGACTAATTATGAATAAGGAACACTGTAATCAAGCATGATTATAAGAGTTCTCCCCTGTATTGTTTTACACTTTTTTCAGGCTTAGGAGACTAAATTTATGAAAAATGCATGCATGGAGTCTCCTTTAAGTTCTGTTAAGAGTCTCTAAACATGCAAAACCACCGATTTTACCTTCTTTGGGATCATAAAACTATGCATCGAAAGACCTATGTGAGTCCAATCTATAGGGCCCATCTGGGAACGAACCCCTCCTTCCTGAGGTTCATTAAACATATGTCAAGGAACTCATTCGAAGGATGAGCTATACCGAGCATCTATTATCCTCCTCAATCTTGTTAAAAAAGAAATGGTACTCATCTATCTGGATGGGAGAAAAAATTGGGAAGTGGGTCAAGTATTGAAAACCTTTATGGAAACTCTTTGTTGTCTCCCTTGAACATGGAACTTGTCTGCATTATGTCGTACAATAGGGTAATCCACTCGTCTTGAAGTCCATATGTCATCATACTCTTCTTATTCAAAGAGAACCTTTGGTTGTTGTCACACTCTATGTTGTCATACCGTTTTCCTTCAAAGAGGAACTTTGGTTGTCGTTACACTATGGAGAACATCACATTTTGTTTGGATCCTTTCCTCATTGAGTGAATGCTACCAAGTCAATTTTCACGCCATGCATTAAGGGAGACTTTGGGGATATGAATATATAACTAAAGCCGGAATCCAAACCATTCAAACATAGGACATACTATCTGAATCCCATAGTGAAAGAGAAGGTCAAGGATATTGATAGAATGTTAGTAGCTGGGATGATATTCTCTGTGGATGAGGTTGAGTGGATCAGTGATATCGTAATATAGAGAAAGAAGGGTACTGAGGATATACGGGTCTATGTGGAATACATGAGCTTGAATGTTGCATGTGTACATGACACTTTTCCCACTCCTTTTAGCAAGAAGGTCCTTGATCAAGTGGCGGGGGAATGAATATTATTATTTTACAGATGGTTTTTCTAGGTTATAATTGCAAAGGAAGACGAGCAAAATACTAAATTCACTACCGAGTGGGGATCATTTTCCTATAATGTTATTCATTTTGGGCTCAAGAATGTCCAAACATTTTTCTCTCGAATAGTGATTACATCATTTCACAACTTCATTCACAAGTTTCGTGAAGTCTATATGGATGATTGGACTGTGTACATCCTATTAAAGGAGCACATAGGTCTATTCTGGTTTATGTTTGATCGCTGTACACAACTTCATATTTCCCTAAATCTAAAAAAGTTTTTTTTTTGTGTACCATTTGGAAATCTTCTAGGACACATAGTTTTTAGGGACAAAGTACTGGTGGATCCCACAAAGTTGTTTTGATATTGAATATGCCTACTACTACAACTACCAAACAATTGCGTTCAATGTTAGATTACATGGGATACTATCACAAGTTTATCAAAAAATACATAAGCATAACCACCCCAGTGGAAAATTTGCTAAAGAAATATGAGGCTTTTCGTTGGACATCAGAATGAAATCAAGCCTTTGATACCCTTAAAGAAAAGCCGAGTATTGCTCCTATTTGTGTCTACCCGAATTGGCAAGTGGAATTTCACGTAAATATTGATTCTTTGGGTATTGTGTTGGGAGAAATCCTTGCACAACCTGGTAAAGGTAACATGGACCATACTATTTAATTTTCTAGCAGAAATATTTCTCATGCCAAATGCAACTATACTACTATTGAAAGGAAAGGTTTCGTGATGGTTTATGCTTTGAAAATTTTTAGAGATTATTTTCTAGGAAGTCAATTTAAATTCATCACTGATCACTCCAATCTGAAATATCTTGTTACTAAACTTGTGCTAGAATGAAAAATTTGTAGATGGTTGTGGTTGTTTTAGGAGTTTTCTTTTGTGGTCATTGTTAAGTAAAATTAAATATAGGGCTATAAAATTTCTCTAGACTAGAGTCAAGAGAGGGTGGAAGATTTGTAGATGATAAACTACTAGACGCTTATCTTTTCAAAGTTGAAGCTATCCCTGACTACTTGTATGATATTGCCTTCTTTATGGGCACGAGTGTCTTCCTTGAAGGTTATTCCACAACTCAGAAGAAACACATAGTGGTTTGAGTAGTATACTATCAATTGATTGCATGACACTTGTATAAATGAGTATTGGATAACAACATGAGATACAATGTGCTTGACCATGAGAGTCAAAATATTCTGTGGGCGTGTCACAGTGGAGTTGCAGGAGGACACATAATGGAAAGTAAACTACCCAGAAGGTATTAGAAGCAGGATTATGGTGGGCAACAATGTTCAAGGATGCCAAATATTACTCCATGGTCCGTGACATTTATCAATGAGTTGGTAAACCATTACTTTGTGATGAGTTACCCTTATGCCATATCCGAGTAGTGCAATCCTTTTAAAAGTGGGTTATTTATTTCATTGGTCCAATAAACCCCCATGTGAAGTAGTCAAAGGAAAAATACATTATCACCACAACTGATTACTTGATTCATTGGGATGATGAAAAAGTTGTTCAAGATTTATCTACAGAAATAACAACATGATTTATTTTTGAGAATATAATAACCAGGTTTCGATGTCCTCATAGATTGACCAGTGATCAAGGAGATCATTTTATCAGTGAGACTATTGCGACCCTCACAAGAGAATTTTTTATTCAACATCATACGAGCAGTGGAAGAATTCAACAATATCTTAGAAAAGGGTTTAACCAAAGTATGTTGTGCCAATTGGGATGATAGGGATGAGAGAGTTCCAGCTGTGTTATTGGATTATAGAATAACTACAAAGAAATTATATAGTTACACCCCATTTCAATTGTTATATGGACAAGAAGTGGTATTGCAGCTCAGTTTATAACTCCAAGTTCATTCATTGCGCAAGATACTAAGATGAATAACGATGAATCCATAGTCGCATGAGTTGAGAAACTAATGGAACATGAAGAAGCTAGATTCTTAGAAGAATTTCATCATACAGTGTAGAAATACTGAAAAAAGGCTTGGCATGACTAACATATTAAGCATAAGTCATTTTCTTAAGTTTTCCAAGTCCTGTTATATGACAAGAAGTATCAGAAACATCCAGGGAAGAAACAAGTGCATTGGCTAGGACCTTTTATAGTTGCGTAAATATGTGAATCAAGCGTTTTTATGATCACGCAACTAGATGGTATTCTTTGTCCTGGATGGGTGAATCACACATGCCTAAATCCCTACACTCATGCTTGATAAGTATACTTGCAAAACACTCCTTTACGTGGGAGTGCATGCAGTAGGTAGGATTTTGCATGAGTTATTGTTTTTTTGTTTTTGTTAATAAATTGGCGATGTGTTTGGCTGTCACTTGTCCTAACATCTAGTCACCCCTACCAATTTATCTAGCCCTAATATAAAAATTTTGGTAAGGGGGGTCTCAATCAAATGCCTTCGTATTCCATATTTTCCAAGTTTGAAATTCATGCCCTATCGTTGTCGCTGTGGTAGTTGAATGTCATTGATACCATTTTGCTTGTTGTTTTGTTGTCACTAGTTAAAATCATTTACGTCCTAACAACTTTTAGTACTTTTTGGGTTAATCATTGGTAAGGCCATTACTTTTCCATTCACCCCAATATCCTTGGGCCATGTTTCCTCTTATGCTCTTAAATTCCCAAACCACCTCATAGATTTTGTTGTGCCTACGCATCATGTCCAATGTTAATGTTTAATTGTTGCAACACTATCTCTCTTAATGGTTGATAATGTTGTCAACATCCCTCAACATTGCCTATAAATTCACCTTTGGATGACTAGTAATCGGTATTGTGTTTTAATCAATTTCTTTGTATCTTCAGTCATGTAAACCTATGAGAAATCTATGAACCTGTTCCTTTTCCCACCAGTTTTCTTTTCCTACCAACGTTGGTATGTTACCATGATCTGCATCACTAGTTAAGGATCACTTCCCAAAACTACTATTCCAGAGGAATTTATTGATATGTGTGTTATAGTTCAGGGTGATATTCATGGGAAGGTCAAGAAAACTTGGTTGGTCAACCTTGATTTCACAGTTGCTTCCATGTTTCCACAAATGGATATACATGAATTTATGGATTTCATCGCATTCTAGAACAAAAAATTTCAATGGTAGTGGAAACATGAGTACCTAACATTATGGGATTCTACCTTGATGAGTGTTTTCCACCTCCCATTATTTGGCACTAATGGAGAATCCAACCGCTCCATGAAATTCCTCATCAGTTGAGTGCACAAAAACACCTTATGTTTAGACGAGTCCTATCCCATCCATGTAGAGGAAATTCATAAGCTCACTAGTTTGTCCATGGAAGGCCAGGATGTCAGAGATGACTTCCAAGGCTTTGGGAAGCTTGGTCGAAAAAAGGGTGAACTTAGTGTATATGAGAGATACAGGAGTTGAAGAGGAGGCCACAGGGTGCACATTGTGTCTATCAACGATGAGAAGGTATGTAATGAATGTTATCTGATTGTTGGGAAAGTAATGAAGAAATACATGAAAGGAGAATGCACCCTTTATGCCATTGCCATGGAAGAATTGAGAAAAAAATGTGCACCATTGAATTGGTGTAAATATTTTCTAACATATATTTTTTAGGCTTGTGTGGATGCACATGAGAAGGTTGGGTACTTCATATATGACTACTTCTTAGTAGCATTCACAGTTTGTAACTGGAGTTTTCCAAAGGGTTGCAACATCTCTCACACATATGACAACTGCATCGTGAAACATTTTGACCCCTGGCATATGTGCACTGTGACCACCAATGAGACAAATCACACTACAAACTTTTCAAAATGGTATAATAGAATCATCACCACAACAAAAAGGGCATGGATCCCTCAATCACTACTCAATTGGAACACTCACGACATCCAGCTGGGGATGATCCATGACCATATGTTTGTGTGACCTCTAGGGGTTTCTCCAACTCTCTTACATATGAACCCTTTACCATTTTATCTATATGGGGTAGTGTTTAACAAGGAATTCACCTCATGTGTAGGTGTCATTCTCAAAAATAATAAGTTGGATGTATCCTATATGATTCCTGCCATTGTGCAACCATCATCTACAACACATACCCCTTGTGTAGGGACCAAATCAACAAAGAAAGATAGGATGCCTTCCCATTCATATGAAGGGGAATACGAAGGAGAAGAGGAAACTTTACCAGGGGGACAATTCAGATTCCATTCTCCTCTATCCTGAATGATGCCACTATATCAGGTGATCAATTTTTCAAAGTTCTTACTTTTGTTTTCCCTTGAAAGAAGCTACACACTGAATCTCCCTCGAAGTCCACCATTGACCCCATTTTCACTACCACCACTTTGTTTTCTTCCCTTTCACCTATAACTTGCACTAATACCACTCCCATTCACACCACCCCTCATTGGTCCTTGTGATAACCATTATTGATGACCCTTCGGTGACACAAAAATATACCCCCATCCTTGAGGAACTACCAATCCAACCACATACCTTACCTATTGATTTCCCATTCACAACTCCATCATCCCCCTTTCACACCCATTTCAACACCACCTTTCTCGAGTCTGCAGACCCCTCTTCTATAACTGTCGAAACTTCCATTCCACTACCATCTTCTATTCCCTATGTTTTGCTGAGCCAAGTACCCTTGGAGCCATAACTAGAAATTGTTGTCCATTCAAAGATAGAAACAGGGCCAAATACACATGTTGCAATGGACCATGAGCCTCCACAAGACCAACTCGATACTTAGGATGACACACATTCAAATCATAGCATGAACTTGATCAAGGATCATATTTCACATGTGTTACAAGACCCATGCCACTTTCGACCTATCTTGGAGATATACTTGGAGCAGACAGAGGTTGTTACCACACTTCGTAGGAGGTCCAAGAATGGATTGTGTGTAGTTTTAGATCCAACTCAACTAGTCCAAACAATGTTGGGACCCCCAAAATGTCCAAGTGTTTGATTTCCAGTGGCCTCCCACCTACATCCAGACTACCTTTGGATCCCTCTCTTACCAACGATGAGTTTGAGACTTGGAATACGTCGCAAATACTGAATATTATTCATGCTTACATTGATTAGATAGAACATAGGATGATTGGGGTTGAATGAACCAATGATGATATCCAACAACAAACACAACAACTACAAGATGTCACATTTTTCGCCACTTCTTCTGTATAATTTGAGGATGGTTTGGGTCTACAGGAAAAATATATAGTTTTGGTCATGTCCATATGTTCACACATGTCTAGCCTACCTTCTGAAAGGTTGTTCTTGATCTCCCTAAGGACATCACTCCTATTATTCCTATGCAACACATCGATATGTTTTTCGATTCCTGGTCACTCCTAGAAGCAAGGACCAAGAGTCTTGAGCAAGACTTGGGTACGATCAAGCTTAAGGAACAGGAAAAACCTCAAGTGATGATGCATAAAATTATAGAGGTAGTGGCGAAGGGAGATCATACTAAGGCCTCACTTCACACCTTTCCTTATGAGTGGCATCGACTCTTTGACATGGTCAACTATTGGGTTGGATTTCTAGACCTATGCAGGCAACCAATTGAGGAATTGCATGCTCAACTTAGCAAAATGCATGCAGAAGCTAGAGCTATTAATGATCCCAAGTTGAAAGCAGTCAAGTTCATAGAAATTCAGGTTGAGAATGAATGATCAGATGCGATGGATAAATATAAAAGGGCCACAAAGAAAGAGATTTGGAACTTTAGGCCGATGGTCCAAGCCGAATACACCCAGATGAAACAACTCGAATACATTGATGATAGTGAATGGAGTACTTTGTTGGTTGCAAAACCAAAGGATCCTGATGTAATGAGTGCATAAGAATTTGTTGCACGAGTCTTGATTTTTGAATGGAAGTGGCAGGACTGTGTCGAGCAATATGACCATTAATCTGAAAATTCCTTAGATATTTTTTAGTATTCAACACATATAAAATTCTACTTTATTCTTCAAATAATAATGATCGCTTGAATGCTTGCAATATATGTGTGAATTAACTTATCTATCCAAATACATTTTAATGATAAACAACTTGCAATTAATTGAGCGAAAAATAGAATGATGATAACGATATAACATACTCAAGTTTGATAATGGAGTTCACCCAATTTGGGATACGTCTCCAGGTCCACTTCCAATAGAGACATATTTACTAATGATCAAATATTTTTGTTTTACAATGACCTCTTTATACATTTCACAGACTCAGAACAGAGTTCACCATCAAATTCCTTGCGAAATTTCGAGAAAAATTAGTATAAATTTCATAAAATTTCGTCAAAGAACTTCTTGGCATGCATTACGATGCAATCCCAAGTCTTGATACCTTATAGAAACAAAATTTGAGACAATTTTTTACTTTTTAGTGTGTCATTTTCCTCAGTCTATGCACCCATTAAATAGGTCGTGGGACCTAACCTCTGATCAAAACTATATACAAAAAATAGTTATATTTTTTAGGAATCCCATAATAAGAGGTTCCATTGGAATAATAGTGAAGCTGTTAGCTATCTATATGGCGGATCGGGGTTCAAGCCCCATGAAATGTCAGATGTTGCATTGTTTTTTGTTATTTGTTGCTCATATATATATATGCCCTCCAAATGTTGGCATATAGTTTGCATATGTTTAACAATATAATATATGATAAGTTTGGGGGTTTATCCTCCCAACCTTTTAAACCCCAAACAATACAACGTTTGACCTTAAATATAAATCATACCATATAAGCTTAAGTGTCATGTGTGTGGTGCAATGGAAAAGGAGGTTTGCGTAAGGTTGTATGAGTTCATGAGTTCGACACCCGTCGACTCTTATATTTTTGATAAACATTAAACATTAATGGATAATGGGAGGCCACAATGAGGCATCCTCTCATTGGTCTATCTTTTCCATGTGTCAAACTACAATTGGTCCATTGCACCGTACAAATTTCCAAGTCACCTACTCGATTGGATGTACTATGTGCCATGTCATGCTCCATGGTGGGGCCACGTCAACACCGTATAGTCTTAATTTCATGCCACATGTCACCCTTTCAATGGTGACATGTGTCACCCTGACCCTTTGACTTTGAATTTTTCTTGGTTTGACTTGAACTTTGACCATTCATAACATTTTCATACAAAATTAGTTTGAGGCAACTTTTGTGTTGTTGGAAAACTATCACCGAGATGTCTGCATTGGTTTCCTTTTTTATAATAGTTGAGACAATAATTTCTTTAGCACTTATGAGCTCCTTTGGGCCTCTGTGAGCATTCTGGATCCTCCTGGACCTCTATGAGCATTCCTATATCCTCTTGGATCACCCCCCCCATTGGAATCATTTTGGACCACCAGATTTTTTTATTACTCAACAACTAAGTGAGGGTAAATCCCCCTCACCCTTCAGATATCCATCCATTTTTATTTACTTGGTTTTACCCCCTTAAGACCAACTTAAATATATTCCACATCACCTTGCTATGAAGTCATGATTCTTCTGTCAAGAATAACATCTTCCTGTAGCTCATCTAAATACTCTAGAGTAAAATAATCAATTGTCAGAACTTGAATACTTCCATATTCATCCATAATCATAAGAGGGGCCATAAAGCTTCAAATTTTCAACATTTACCATTGGATACACTTGTATGTAGGATGGTATATTTAAACAAAAGGCATTAGTACCAATATTTTCCAATATATTAAATGGACCATATTGGATTGGTATTAGCATTTTACCTTCACCCTTCATTCTATCCTTGCTGATATGTAACCATATTTGATCATCGGCTTGAAACTGATGATCAACCCGATGTCTATCATGCCTCACCTTGTGCTTGGATTGGCTCTTATCTAGTTGTTCCTGTACTACTTGATGTAACCACTAGATCCTATGAATGAACCATTTAGCTTCATCTGTATCATCTTGTCCATCCTCTTTGCTTGCTTCTCCAAGATAAAATTCCATAGGTGATTTAGGAAAGTACCCCAAACATACTTAAAAATGAGTTTTCTTATTAGAAGAATGCATGGCATGATTATAGGAATGTTGTACATAGGGAAATTGTCCATCCCACAAGTTAGGATGCTTACTGCAATTTCCTCGAAGTAGATGTACCATCATTCTGTTTACCACCGTAACATCCCCTCACCACCCACAGATTGGAGTACACTACCTTCAAGCCCACCCTTGGATGTCTTTCTCTCACTGATACCTTTTAAATTAATAAGGATGCATAAAATAAAATATCTAACAACATGCCCAACAATAACCATCAAGAATGCATATTATAAAGATTCAATTAAACGATAAATAAATACACAGTGGAATACATTCATATGGAGATAAATAATACCATACATAGAGCACTTATCTTTATAAAATATGACAACAACTAGCTGCATACCAAGGAAGTTCCACCTAACCGTAGACACTACTGCTCCAAATTTTAACAGCAGTGTCACCCTCGAGCTAGGGCTATGAATCCACAACGACGGTTCCAAAGTGTTACTTGGCTTCCTGAACCAGTCAAAACTGAAGATCTCACAGGATTTCCTAGCACTCACATCAATCCTAGTACCCATCTCTCTTCTACCCATCCTTCACCATCCAAGAGAATGGACCTCCACCCTTCTCTGCCACGCAGTCCCTCAGGTATCCCTTCTCCTTCCAGGGCTCCAACGCAACTGGTCCATAATCTCAATGATGGAACTCTCATGACTCGCATTTGTGAACAAAGCTGGACACAGGACAACACATCTCAGACATGTAGGCCTCAATTGATGGTTGGATTACACCAGCAACCACTACAACCAACAATACCACAGATACTCTTTGGAGGTTCGTTTCCCTCTCCCAAGCCAAGACATGGATGAGGAAGATGAATGGGTGACCGAAATGAATGGAGGGAGGTCTCCACCCAAGGTGTGAAAACAATGAACAATCAATGAATGAATGCATGAGGGAAAGAATGGATTGAAAGAAGAAGTGAAGTAGAGAGCGAGCCAACCCCCCAATCATACCAGGGACATGTTTAAGTATTTTCGTGGGGAATCAAGAACCTCCTAGAATCCCCCAAGAAGCTCATGTAACTGATCTAGTCCCTTAAACAAGAGGGTAATTAAAATAGGATATAACATTTATCTCCTCAAGTCCCCTCTCTCATGTAATCATATTCCCCTATAACTCTAGTCCTTGTTCATCTAGCAACTAATGATGTGTGTATTGTTAATAATGATCAAAACGTTACATTTCTTGGGCACACTAGCATTTTTAATAATTTTTTGGGCACTCATACCTTTCATTATTGTAGCAATACAATATTTAAAATGGGGGTTCAAAACCAAAGGTGTTACATCCCCTCCCCCTTATTTTGGCACTATCCTTAGTGCATATACAAAATAGAGATCAAAATCTCAAAATTTATTCAAAAATTTGTGGGTAATCTGCCCCCATGGCATCTTCATGCTCCCAGGTAGCATCTTTAGTACCATATCAGGTCCACTAAACTTTTACCAGCTCTATAACTTGATTCCATATCATTTTGACCTTTCTGTCCAATACCCGCACTAGTTGGACCTGAAAGTGTCCCTCTGTCTCTACCCAAATCATATGCCAATCAATAACATGGTTAGGATCATGCACATATTTATTTAGTAAAGAGACATGAAATACATTATGCACATTCATGGAAGCAGGGAATGCAAGCATGTATGCAATTGGACCTATTATGTCCAATATTTCAAATGGACCAAAGAATCTGGCTACCATATTTGTACAACTACCCAATTTCAAGGAGATTTTCTTGGGCTTCACTTTCAAAAGTACATGCTCCCATACTTTAAATTCTCTAGATGTCCTGTTCTTATCTGCATAAGCTTTTTGTCTATCCTGAGGTGCCTTCAAATTCTTCTTGATCTTAACCATCTGGTCTTCCATATCCTTGAGCAACTCCAACCCAATTACCACTCTATCTGCTGGGTGGTCCCAGCTCATTGTATTATTGCATTTCCTCCCATACAAGGCTTCAAATGGGCTCATTCTCAGTGAATCTTGATACCCATTATTATATGCAAACTCAACCAAGTGTAAGTAATCTTCCCACTTAGATGGCTTATCCATCACATACATTCTCAACATATCTTCAATTACTCGATTGACCCTCTTTGTTTTCCCATCTGACTGTGGATTGTATGTTGTGCTAAAGTTTAGATTTGTACCAAATCCTTTAATCAATCCCCTCCAGAAATTGGAGGTAAACTTTGTATGTCTATCCAACACAATTTTTCTAGGTATCCCATGCAACCTAGCAATCTCCCTCATGTACATTTCTACAATATTAGCCGTTGTATGTGTTATTTTTATAGGAACAAAATGAACAACCTTTGTTAACTTCTCAACCACTACCATGATGGAATCATGTTGCCTTGTTGTCCTGGGTTATTTAGTTATGAAATCAATGGTTATCACCTCCCATTTGTTCTCTGGGATTGGTAATGGATGCATCAAACTCGCTGGGTGCCTATGCTCAACCTTCACCTTTTGACATTCCATACATTGAGCGATGTAATCAAAAAAATCCTTTTTCATTCCCGACCAAAAGAATTGTCTTCTTACTTCTGAAATCATTTTCTGGTAACCGGGATGTCCAACATAAGGAACATCATGCATTTCCTTCAATATAAAACTCCTCAAGTCTCCAGAACTAGGAACATAGATTCCATTCTTATTCATGAGTAATCCATCTTCCTTTATCTCATACTCCTTTATTTTCTGTTGTACATATCCTTGTTGTAAGATTTTCTTTACCTGTAGGTAATGATGATCTGTAACAAGATCATATAAAATTATTCTCTTCAAGTCTGACTAATGCATACTAACAACAATAGCATGCATGAGATGCACTCTTCTACTAAGTGCATCAAAAAATTTGTTCTCTTTTCCTTCGATATGCTTGATATCGAGGTCATATTCACTTAAAAATTCAAGCCATCTTGTTTTCCTGGCATTCAAAGTTGGTTGTTCGAAAAGATACTCCAGGCCAATATGGTATTTCCTTAATTCAAATCTCTTCCTCATGAGATAATGACTCCACATCCTCAAGGCATGGACAATGGCATCAAGATCCAAGTCATGTGTGGCATAGTTCCTCTCATGTTCCTTAAGCTTTCTAGACTCATATCCAATGACATGTCCATTTTGCATGAGGACTCCCCCGAGTCCTTCCTTACATGCATCTGTACATACCACACAACTTTCATTTGGGTCAACAATCTTTAACACAGGTTCACTAGTAAGTAATTCCTTTAACATATTAAAATTCTCTTCACACTTAGGTGTCCATTCAAAATTAGTTCCCTTATTTTGCAAAGAAGTGACAGGATGAGAAATATTAGAGAACCATACTATGAACCTTCTATAGTAACCAACTAATCCCATAAAAGATATGACTTCTAACACATTTATGGGTGTTGGCCATCCTCTAATGGCTTCAATATTCTTTGGATATACTGCTATGTCGTGCTTTGAAATAATGTGTCCCAAGGAATGGATATGATTTTGATAAAAAAAACACTTACTTAGCTTGGCATTCAACTGATTTTCTTTCAACACTTGCAATACCAGTCTTAAGTGATGTTCATGCTCCTCTTCAGACTTAAAATAGAGAAGTATGTCATCCAAGAATACTATGAAAAAATTATACAAATAATTTATGAATATGCCATTCATTAAGCACATAAAGACAACAGGTGCATTGGCCAGTCCAAATGGCACCACTACAAATTCATAATTCCCATACTTGGTCCTAAAGGTTGTCTTATGAATGTCTCCTTCCTTGGTTCTTACTTGATGGTATCCTGAACTCAGGTCAATCTTCGAAAATATCTTTGCTCCTCTTAGCTGATCAAAGAGGTCATCAATTCTAGGTAGAGAATACTTGTTCTTTATAGTATACTTATTCATTTGTCAAAAGTCAATACACAACCTCAAGGTTCCATCCTTCTTTTTGAAAAAAAGTATTGGTGCTCCCCAAGGTGAAACACTTGGACACATGTACTCTTTCTTCAAAAATTTATCCAACTGCATTTGCAATTATTTTAACTCTGGTGTGCTCATTATGTAAGGTGTTTTTGACATCGCGGCAGCTCCAAACACTAAATCAATTGATAAATCTATCTCCCTTCTTGGTGGCAACCCTGGTATTTCTCGGAATACATCTTCAAATTCCTGTAGTACCGAAACATCTTCAAGGTGTAGTACCGAAACATCTTCAATGCTTGGCCCCTTCATATTTTCTGGCTCTTCCACATGAGCTGCATATAATTGACATCCTTTTCTAAAACATATCTTCAGCTGTAATGCTGAAATATCGCTTATAGAGATGGGTCTTGGAACTCCTTTCACAGTGTTTTGATTTCCATCTTCATCAAGACAGGTAAATTTCTTGCTATGACAATCTAGGAAAACATGATGCTTGTCTAACCAATCCATTCCAATTAGAATATCATAAGACCCCAATGGTATGATATTTATATCAACACTAGTATTCACACCATTAAGACTTATGGAACATCCTCTGACCATATCATGGATTCTCCTTTTGGTTCCAGTGGCTAGCTGGACCAAACTTGATTTTCCAAGCTTACTTTTATCCAAATTTAATCTATCCACTATTTTAGGATCAATGTAACAATGAATTTCTCCTAAATCGATTAAAATAGCAACAAGTTGATTTATTATCTTACCTTCCACCTCGATCATATTGGACTGGTACTCTACTTGTCGGTCATCTAAATCTGCATAGATTCTTCCCATATCTTAGACTCTTGTAGCCTCTTCGACGTTGTGCACAATCTTCGCTCTGTCCTTTCTGTGTGGACAATCCTTGTACATGTGATCCTCCTTGCATCCCCAACATTGGATAGGTGGTCTTCCTCTTTTTCCCAAGGAGTATTCTTTCTTGGATTCACCCTTAGCATATTGATCTTGATGATTTCGATTAGGCTCATTCTTAATGAAGGGAGGTTTGAATCCTTTCCTCCTCTGATCGAACTTCTCCTTCTTCTTATCCTTCCAAGATTTCTGCAGGGATTCTCTTCTCTGTCCTTTCTCATACATGTATTTATCCTTCCTAATGGCCTCAGTCAAGGTCTTTGGCTCATCATACCTAATATTTTCTTTATAAAAGGCTGGCAGTCCACTTAGAAATCTATGTATTTTCACCTTCTTGTTATCAATGAACCTGACATACTTTAACAATCCCAAGAACTTCTTCTCATATTCTGCCATAGTCATGCTTCCCAGCCTGAGTTCAAAGAACTCATGTATTTTGTTGTCATAGAAATTCTCTGAGAGGTACTCCTTCTGGAAGTACTTCTTGAACTACTTCCAAATGATCCTACTCTCATTAATATGTTCAACTTTCTTTAGTTGGTCCCACCACATTGCATCTTTCATGTGTAAATGGTAGGTGGAAATCTTGGCTTCTAGGTTTGATGAATAGTTATGCAATTGAAAATACCTCTTGAGTCCAAAAAACCATGCTTCGACATCATCTTCCCTTTCTTTTTCACCATCAAAGGAGGGTGGATTAAGCTTCCTCAAATCTCCTTGCAAACCGTCCACTTCCTGTCTCCTTCTCTGGTGCCTAACAAGAGACACGTCTGGATTGCTTATGGAATCTTTGGATGCATAAAACTTTCTTTCTAAGTAAGGAGGTGAGTGGTGTCTACGAGTTTTGCTATCACTTCTTGAATAACCGACTCTTCCATGATCCTCTCTTCTTTCATGAAACCTGCCTTCTTCCTCTTGTTTTGTGTTTGATCCCTTCTTCATTTTCCTCTACAACTGATTTAAGCTCTGCAACACTCGAGCATTTATCTGACTTTTCTCTCTCATTAGTCTCTCATTATTTGCTTTGTAGCTCTGCACTTCTATTTTCACGCTTCTTACAATTTCTATTAATGTTTCTTGCTCTCCTCTTTCCTTGCATCCACTGGAATCTATATCTACATTACCAACAATGGTATTCTAACCTTCATCCTCCTTATCATGGCTGGAGGCTCCCTCACCTTCTTCCATTTCTTCAATACGTATTCTAATATGATGTGTTTAAACCCCTTAATTCTGCAAAATCTGCAACCGACCATTTTGTTAGAATTAAGCATATGATAAACAAAATTTTCCAAACCACGTACATGTCCCTTTTCTTATCAATTCATGAAGAACATATATGTATCAATCTGCACCATATAACACTTCCATGTTATCTCTTAGCCGATACAAATTTAATTCTACACATGCACTCCCTTCAAACAACTTCCCCAGGTGACCATGGATCAAAACCGCGACCAAATCCTTCCTGGAACTTTTCAACTTCGTAACCTTCATCCAGGACCATATCAATGGTCCTCATCCTCATTCATGATCAATGATCGATATCCATTTCAGGACTCCACACTTCGGGATTTCGACACTTCGACCTATGCTTTCCCCTGGAGTACTCCATACCTGAAGTTCTAGATCAGGTGCCACATGTCCACCTCAAATCAATGGCTCTAGTCCACTTTGGGACTTTGGGCTTCTAAAGTTTCAACTTCCCTAGATTTATTCCTCCTGGAATGCTTCCACCCAGAGTTCATGATCTATCAACGCATGTCCTCCCATAGATCAATGACTATGGATCACTTCAGCTCTTCGAGCTTCGAGAGTTTTAATCTCTCCCACTTCATTTTATCCCAGAGTGATTTCACCCGAAGTTGACGATTTGTCGACACATGTCTCTCACAGATCAACGACTGTGAATCGCTTCGTCTCTATGGGCTTCAGGAGTTTCAAACTCTCCGCCTTCACATTCTTTCGATGTGGTTATCCGACGGAGTGCAGGATCTCATGCCATGTGTCCATTTAGATCAATGGTATGGATCTACTTCGGCTCTTCGGAGCTTCGAGATTTTGGGAGTCCTTTACTCACTCAACTTCTTCTTTCTTCCTCCCAAAGTATGAGATCACCTGACACATGTTCCCTTCTTGAATATCAACAGCCATAAGTGATTGCAGAGACTCAACTCGCTCACTCTTTAATTTCCTTACCGATCTCTGAAAAGAGAATATGCTCATCCGTAGTGGGATCGATATCCACCGTTGATCTATTGATCTAGCGAGATCAATGATCATGAGCGATTGCGGGTTCACAACTTGCATAAAATTTAATTTTCTTCCTGATCCCGACAATGCCTCCCCACCGTTGATTTATCTCCAATGAGATCTAATGGTTATGACTTAACCCTTGCTTTGACTTCATCGGATGACCCTTATTCACTTGCCCTTTGATCCAACAATCTCAGATCTCTCTTGATCCCACAGTGGATATCACTCTCGAATTCGAAAGGGATTGTCACGATCCTTTGGACCATTACAAAGGATCTCTTATGTTCTATATCCTGCGTAGATTCTGCAATCCCATTCCTCCTATTATTTTCAACTTCATGGTCATAATTCGATCTCAACCATGAGACTATAACCAATAGACCTGGCCCATACCATCCCGGTGTTTCAACCAGAAGCTCTGATACCAATCTATAACACACCCCACCACCCAGAGGCTGGGGTATGCTACCTTCAAGCCCACCCTTAAAATTCTTTCTCTTACTGATAACTTTTAAATTAATAAGGACACATAAAAGAAAAGATCTAATGACATGCACAACAATAACCATCAAGCATGCATATTCTAAAGATTCAATTAAACGATAAATAAATACACAGTGGAATACTTTCATATACAAATAAATAATACCATACAGAGAGAACTTGTCTGTATAAAATATGACACTAATTGGCTTCAGAACAAGGACATTCCACCCAACCATAGACACTAATGATCCAAATCTCAATAGCAATGTCACCCCTGATCCAGGGAAATGAATCAACAAGGATGATTCCAGAGTGTTACTTGGCTTCCCGAACCAGTCATCACTCAAGTTGTCACAGGATTTCCCAGCACTCACACCAATCCAAGTACCCAACTCTCTTCTACCCAGCATCCACCACCCAAGAAAATATACCTCCACCCTTCTCTGCCACACAGTCCCTCAGGCATTCGTTCTCCTTCCAAGGCTCCAGCGCAACTGGTCTAGAATCTCAATGCTGAAACTCTCAGGACTTACAATTCTGAACAACACTGTACACAGGCCAACACATCTCAGTCATGTAGGCCTCAAGTCATGGCTGGATTACACCAGCGACCACTAAAGCCAACAATACCATGGCTACTCTTTGGTAGTTTTTTTCCCTCTCCCAAGCCAAGAAACAAATGAGGAAGATGAATGGGTGACCGAAATGAATGGAGGGAGGTCTCCACCCAAGGTGCGAAAATAATGAAAAATCAGTGAATAAATGCATGAGGGAAAGAATGGAATGATATAAGAAGTGAAGGAGTGAACGAGGCAACCCCCCAATTAGACTAGGGATGGGTTAAAGTATTTTTGTGGGGAGTCAAGAACCTCCTGGCTTCCCTTAAGAAGCTCACATAACTAATCCACTCCCTTAGACAAAAGGGTAATTAAAATAGGAAAGAACATTTATCCCCTCAGGCCCCCTCTCTCGTGGAATCATAGCCCTCTATAACTCTAGTCCTTGTACATCTAGCAGCCAACGATGTGTGTATTATTAATAATGATCATAACATTACTTTTATTGGGCACACTGGCCTTTTTAATAATTGTTTGGGCACTCTGGCCTCTCAATATTGTAACAATACATTATTTAAAATGGGGGTTCAAAACCCAGGGTGTTACAACTACCTATGTTTGTCCATCTGTCTACGGATAAAAATTTGTCCTCTTTTTTAAATTAGTGTCCATTAGCTTCCATAAATGAGACCAATAATTTCTCAAAAAGTGAGAGTCTCAATATGAAATAATAGATGTAGGCAACCCAAAATGAACTCATACATTAGCAAAGAACATCTGTGTTGTTTGTTTAGTTGTGACATGTTTATTGTATGGCATTAAAATGCATATCTTATTGAATCTATCCACAATGACATATAAATAATCACAAACTATCCTAGACATCGACAAACCCCCTACAAAATCCATGGAGATACTTTCCCATGGCTAAGAAGGTAATGGAAGTGGCCTATACAATCCCAACTTTTTGTTGATGGGAATTATTGTGGCACACATAACATACCCTTTTACATTCTTGGAAATTGTCTCATTCATTTGATACCAACAACAATATCTCCACAACTGTGCTACTGTATTACCAACCCAAAATTCACCATAAATGAGAGATGTATGAGCTTCTCTAATTACCTTTACTTTTTCATCCCTGGGTATACAAAGCTTTGCAAGATGCTATAATAAATTTTCATGCACATGATAATATAACTAATGATTTCCATGAATCAAAGACATATATATGTCTTTAGAATCATCATCCCTATCATATTGTTCAACATAAATTTCATGGGATAAGGGATTATACCTTAGTACTATAGATGCATTGATTACTGGTATTGAAAACATATTTGCAACCTTGTTATGAATACCTTTCTTATACTTTATTACCGAATGAAAATGCGGTAAGAAACTCGTCCACCTCAAATGTTGTGATTGTTGTAGCTTGGTCTATGACTGCAAATACTATAATGGATGATGATATGTATGAATTATTGTCTCCTTTCCCATTAAGTAATGCTTCAATTTCTTCACACTTTGTACCAACACATACAATTCCTTATCATATGTTGGATAGTTAATCACAACATGATTAAAAGTCTCATAATGATAACATATAGGTTTACGTCGTTTCATCAAAACTTCCCCCATAGCATATCTAATTGCATTGGTTTGAATCTCAAATGGGTGCTATATATTTGGTAGAGCCAAAACTGGTGTGGTGCTTATCTTTTCCTTCAATGTCTTGAAGGATTTATGTTAATTTCCTCCCCATTGAAATACTTGTTTCACACTTGTTAATTGATGCAGGAGCATCTCTCCACATCAGCCAGCCAACTAGCAAGTCGCGTCAAGTGCACGCATTCAAAGATGAAGAGAGGTGTCGCCTTCATTTTGATTTAGAATTGAATGTAATTAAATGTTTAAGTTGTTGAGCTGTGAATCCATGCCTTTGCGCATGCTGTAGATAAGGTAGGCCTTTAATATTTGTAAGGCTGAGATATAGATCCAGATAGTAGACTAGATAGGCCATTCATTGTAATTGAATAGGGTAGGTAGATTTGGGGGGGAAGTGCTCGAAGAGCCCCCTCAGGTAAAAGAGATTTTGTATCTCATTTTGAAAGTAGTAGGAGTAGAGGTTGTAAGAGGAGAGCAAGAGAGAGCTTGAGAACACCCTTGTACAAATAGGCATTTGCCATTTTAATACAAACAGAAGTAGTTTTTCCTGCATGTATTTCTGTGTTGAATGAATGTCTGTGAATGTTCTTCATATGATATGAATGTATGCTGTAGGTTTGCATTTGCAGGAGTGTGTCTGATTTCAGGTGAAGGTCTTTGAGGCTTCATGCTAGAGAGGTGTGACAGAGTACTGCGGTCTCTGAATACCAGTGCATTGAAGCACTTCTGAATACTACGGATTCAGACAAAGATGTGTTGCGGCACAAGAACTGAGATCAACAGCTAAGGAGGAAGACCTCAAGGTTGTTGAACACCTTGGAGGCAAGGCTATAGGAGAAAACATAGTTGCAGACAAAAGTTCTGAGGAGTTATGTGAAGCTCTCCCAGGTGGGCATTGAGCCAGTGCAAGGAGTGCACAGAGGATGAACTCTGCTGTGAGTTCTTAAGAAGCCATAATCACGGAGGATTCTTGATACTCTCCCAGAAGGGCATTGAGTAGGTGTGCAATTTGGCACAGAGAAAAAGAGAACTCTGTCGAGTTCTGTATTCTGAAGAAGGATCCACTGAGGGATATTCACAAGGTTGCTGAACACCTTGGAAAGACTCAGCAAGACGTTGCTTGAGTAGAGGATAGCCAGGAGGGCGTCAAATTCTCCACCTAAGTGAGAAAGGAAAGAAGAACCGAGTTTCCTTGGTGGTCAAGCTATAGGAAAGCTCAGGATGAACATCACCTTTATGTGCATGTGAATACACTGCAGAGGTGAAGCAGTTGAAGAATCCTTCAAGGATTCGAAAGGAAAAGCTCAGGAGGCGAGTGCTCTTACGCACAAAGTTGTAACTGCAAGGAGTGCAGGAGCTTCAGGACCCTTTGAAGGGGCTCACAGTATCCATGACTCAGGAAGGTCAACATTTTTATGTGCATGGCAAAGCTTAGCAGTTTGAAGAGCCGAAAGAGGAGAGGAAGACAAAGGTTGAGGCCTTTGGAAAATTGGGATTCTTCCAAGTGCAGGAAGGAAGCGCCAAAGCTCAGGAAGGATAAAGCCTTCGAAAATGTTGAAGGGCAGCACAGTGAAGTTGTGAATTGAAGTTTGTAAGAGGCATCGTGTGTTTTCGTCACAGGTGGATGAGTTCCGTGGAGGGACACTTGGTCATTCACAAAAAATAGCCAAGGAGGAACGAACGGTCGATATTCTCCGAGGAGGATTCGCAAAGTCTCGTGAGCCGTCAGATCTCAAGAAGGAGAACAGAGGTTACGATGAGAACGTCAAAGGGTTCAAATCTCAAGAGGGGTAGGACTGTAGATCCGAGCCACAAGGGCCATCGGATCTACCCGTGAATCTCATATTGGGGTTTCATGGGTTGAAACTCTGTAACATTGCAATGAAAATCGCGAAATCATGATATGCGATATCCCGACAGCTAAAAGGACAGTGTGGGCCACAGCAGAGTCGGCGAGTGGACATGTGGCACACCATTTCGGGGTTTCATAGTGAGAAGTTACGAAACATTGACATCAGGATTCACGATACCACAAAATCCGAAATCCCGACGAGGTGACAGGGACGTGGAAAATTCAACTCGCGCGTGTGTCGGGTCATCGGCATATCGAGATTTGGGATTTGGGGATATGAGTGGTTCGACATCGCGAGCGCCGAATTCACGATAGAGAAAATCTTGAAAGGGTGAAGGAAAAGGTCAGTGTTGACTTGTATCAATGTTCAAGGATTTGAGGGTCAAATGCTTGACCACTGACCTCGCGAAGTAGCGAAGTCCGATCTCTCGATAAGTAAAGAAAAGGGAGATCCCATGAGAGAGTTTCTGTGGGTGCAGATTTCCCAATCGGGAAATAGAAGAGCTGGTTGAGATTTCTTCAGGCTACAAGGGAAAGAAAGATCCTGTGAGTGGACGTGCTTGCAAGCGCGACTACGTCAGAGTGGTATCAGAGTGGGACTTCACTTGTATATTTCAGGTGAAGCGATAAGGTAAAGTAAGACAGAGTGTTGGAAACTTTGTAAGGATTTGTTTATAGGATGAAAACAATCCATAAGCAGTCAATAGGACTATAGGAGAAGCTGGGACACTTGGGATGTAGAGTGATAACAACAGATTTGCTAGGAGGGAAAACAGAGACAACAACATGGCTACTGAGGGCCATAGCTATGCTGAAAGGAAAAACCCAGAGATGATGAGTGCATCTGAAAGGGGGAAAGAACTTGCTGACATCAAGGCAAGAATGGAAGAGCTTGAACTGTGGATGAAGCAGAATACCAAGCA
>JASDQU010011800.1:75026-92096 GCA_032191745.1 Picea mariana
ACAACAGATTTGCTAGGAGGGAAAACAGAGACAACAACATGGCTACTGAGGGCCATAGCTATGCTGAAAGGAAAAACCCAGAGATGATGAGTGCATCTGAAAGGGGGAAAGAACTTGCTGACATCAAGGCAAGAATGGAAGAGCTTGAACTGTGGATGAAGCAGAATACCAAGCAGAGATGGGTATATGAATGGCCCATGAAGAAGCCGAAGATAAAATGGCCAGTCAAGGAGTTGATGGCTAGAAGAAAGCATAGGCTGTTGAAAGGATGGTTGAGGCATACTGAAAACCTCGACGGACCTAAGGAGATGGTTCAGGTATGTGAACCAGAGACTAGAGATATTCTTGGTGAAGAGA
This sequence comes from Picea mariana, assembly GCA_032191745.1. Lineage (NCBI taxonomy): Eukaryota > Viridiplantae > Streptophyta > Pinopsida > Pinales > Pinaceae > Picea > Picea mariana. The sequence goes on from JASDQU010011800.1 coordinate 75,384, forward strand.
ATGAAATGGGATCGGCTGAGGATCTCAAGAGCTGCCAGGAGGGCAGAGAGGAAATTCCAGATTGCCAGGTGGGCAACAAGTTGGGATCACTACGGGATCTCAGAGACTGTCAAGAGGATATCTAGGGAATTTCACATTGCCAGCTGGGCAATGAAATGAGGTCACTGCGGGATCTTGAATATTTCCAGGAGGGCAGTGGAAGCATTTTAGATTTCCAGGTGGGCAGAGATGAGCATTCGAGACTATCTGAAAGTCTCATGGACTCATAGGTGAGTTCAATTCATCAAGGAGTGTTGATGAAGATGGGATCAGTTGATCTCATAATCTGCCAGGAGAGCAGTGAACAGATCCCATATTGCCAGGTGGGCAGGGATGAGCAGATGATTTGGAATCAGCCAGAAGAGCTGACAGAGCAGGTGAGCTCAAGGATGGATTTAGATCAACAGATGCAACTGATAGAAGAGGAAGATATGAGAAATCTTTTGATGATTGGAGGAATTGAAGTATTCCTACCATTTGCCCAAGGGGAGGCAGAAATCTGTGTTGTAGATGCAGCAACAGAAGAAGAAGGACAACTAGCTGAGACTGTCAAGGAAGAAGAATTGGAGCAGATATCTGAGGATGCTCAATAAGGAGAGGAAAATGAGCATTATGAGGAGTGTCTCAATGCTTTCAGCCAGGAATCTGAGGAAGTTGACAACAGAAGAAGGGGATGAGGATGATGAGCATTCTGAGGAATGGCTCAATATTTTCATCCAGGAGACTAAAAAGACTGCAACATGGGAGTTTGCAGCAGAAGAAGAAGAGGCAGACAACATTTGTTTTGCTGATATGTGGGAACAGATAGAAGCCCTGGAAAGAAGGGTGAAAGTGTAGGGCATGCACATCTAATAGGTGAAGTTGGAAGCTGATGAAGAAAACATGGGAGATCATGATGATCTGCTCATGTGCCAAAAAATTTTGTAGCTGAGGAGACTGCATGAACAGAGCCAACCATTGGAGCAGCTGGATGAAGTGATCGACAAGATCAGAAGGCTGATGGTAGATTCAGCAAAAACTGCCAGTAAGGAGAAGTTGGGCAGAAAGGAGGAAGCAACAGCAGCAATGAAGAAGCAGCAGCAACACCAGCAGAGAAATGGAGAGGATGAACAGCTCCAGAGGATGATTTGGGATCCAGGAGGATTTCAACAGCTGAAATGGGAAGCTCATGAGAAGGATCTCATGATTTTGCAGCTGAGGAGTATGATGCATGAGCATCTCTCCACGTCAGCCAGCCAACCAACAAGCCGCATCAAGCACATGCATTCAAAGATGAAGAGAGGCGTCACCCTCATTTTTATTTAGAATTGAATGTAATTAAATGTTTAAGATGTTGAGCTATGAAGCCGTGCCTTTGCGTAGGCTGTAGATAAGGTAGGCCTTTAATATTTGTAAGGCTGAGATCTAGATCCGGATAGTGGATTAGACAGTCCATTCAATGTAATTGAATAGGGTAGGTAGATTTGGGGGGGAAGTGCTCGAAGATCCCCCTCAGGTAAAAGAGATTTTGTATCACATTTTGAGAGTAGTAGGAGTAGAGGTTGTAAGAGGAGAGCAAGAGAGAGCTCGAGAACACCCTTGTACAAATAGGCATTTGCCATTTTAATACAAACATAAGTAGTTTTTCCTGCATGTATTTCTGTGTTGAATGAATGTCTGTGAGTGTTCTTCATATGATATGAATGTATGCTGTAGGTTTTCATTTGCAGGAGTGTGTCTGATTTCAGGTGAAGGTCTTTTAGGTTTCATGCCAGAGAGGCATGACAGAGTACTGCGGTCTCTGAATACCAGTGCACTGAAGCACTTATGAATACTGCGGGTTCAGACAAAGACGTGTTGTGGCACAATAACTGAGATCAAGAGCTCAGGAAGAAGACCTCAAGGTTGTCGAACACCCTGGAGGCAAGGCTGTAGTAGAAAACACAGTTGCAGACAGAAGTTCTGAGGAGTTCTGTGAAGCTCTGCCAGGTGGGCATTGAGCCAGTGCAAGGAGTGCATAGAGGACAAAATCTGCTGTGAGTTCTTAAGAAGCCAGAATCATGGAGGATTCTTGATACTCTGCCAGAAGGGCATTGAGTAGGTGTGTAGGTTGGCATAGAGAAAAACAGAACTTTGTCGAGTTCTATATTCTGAAGAAGGATCCACTGAGGGATCTTCACAAGGTTGCTAAACACCTTGGAAAGACTCAGCAAGACGTTGCTTGAGTAGACGACAGCCAGGAGGGCATCAAATTCTCCACCTAAGTGAGAAAGGAAAGAAGAACTGAGTTTCCTTGGTGGTCAAGCTACAAGAAAGCTCAGGATGAAAAACACCTTTGTGTGCATGTGAATACATTGCAGAGGCACAGGAGTTGAAGAATCCTTCAAGGATTCGAAAGGAAAATCTCAGGAGGCGAGTGCTCTTACGCACAAAGTTGTAACTACAAGGAGTGCAAGAGCTTCAGGACCCTTTGAAGGGGCTCAGAGTATCCAAGACTTAGGAAGGTCAGCATTTTTATGTGTGTGGAAAATCTCAGGAGTTTGAAGAGCCGAAAGAGGAGAGGAAGACAAAGGTCGAGTCCTTTGGAAACTTGGGATTCTTCCAGGTGCAGGAAGGAAGCACCAAAGCTCAGAAAGGATAAGGCCTTCGAAACTATTGAAGAGCAGCGCAGTGAAGTTGTGACTTGAAGTTTGTAAGAGGCATCATGTGTTTTCATCATAGGTGGACGAGTTCCGTGGAGGGACACTTGGTCATTCGCAAAAAATAGCCAAGGAGGAATGGACGGTACATATTCTCCGAGGAGGATTCGCAAAGTCTCGTGAGCCATCAGATCTGAGGAAGGAGCACGGAGGTTATGACGAGAACGTCAAAGGGTTCAAAGCTCAGGAGGGGAAAGACTGTAGATCTGAGCCACAAGGGCTGTCAGATCTACCTGTGAATCTCATATCGGGGTTTCGTGGGTTGAAACTCTGTAACATTGCAACGAAAATCATGAAATCGTGATACGCGATATCCCGACAGCTAAAAGGACAGTGTGGTCCACAACAGATTCGACGAGTGGAAAGGTGGCACACCATTTTGGGGTTTCGCAGTGAGAAGTCCCGAAACATTGACATCAGGATTTGCAATACCGCGAAATCCGAAATCCCGACGAGGTGACAGGGATGTGGAAAAGTCAACTTGCACGTGTGTCGGGTAATCGACATATCGGGATTCGGGAGTCGGGGATACTAGTGGTTTGACATCGCAAGTGCTAAATTCACGATAGACAAAATCCTGAAAGGGTGAAGGAAAAGGTCAGCGCTGACTTGTATCGGTGTTCGGGGATTCGAGGGTCAAATGCTCGACCATTGACCTCATGAAGTATTGAAGTAAAGAAAAGGGAGATCTCATGAAAGAGTTTCTGTGGGTGCAGATTTCCCGATCAGGAAATAGAAGAGTTGGTTGAGAGTTCTTTGGGCCACAAGAGAAAGAAAGATTCTGTGAGCAGACGTGCTTGCGAGCGTGACTACGTCATTAATGCATGTAGAGAAGCTGCTATAAAATAGAAATTAGCAATGTATTTCCTTCAGTGTTGTACTACTCCTAAGAAGCTCCTGACTTATGTGGTAGTAGTTGTCTTGGGACAATTCACAATAACATCTACCTTTGTGGGATTTATATTTAGTTTACCATTCCCTACAGTGTATCCCAAACATACCAGAGAAGTTTTTCCAAATTCCAATTTAGACATTTTAATATACAACCTCTGTTTCTTCAAGAGTTCAAAGATTGTATTGACATGCATTATATGATATTCCCATATTCAACTAAAGATCAAAATATCATATAAGTAGACAATGACAAATTCATCTATGTAACGACTGAACACATTATTCATTACCCTCATAAATGTTGTAAGTGCATTACATAAACCAAATGGCATAACTAATCATTCAAACAAGCCCTTCTTTGTCTTGAAAGCAGTTTTCCATATATCACTTTCTGCAATTTTGATTTAATGGTAACCATTTCTCAAGTCTATCTCAGTGAAATAGAAAACAGTATTTGATTGATCCAATAAATCATTAATTTTGGGAAGATGATAACGGTTCTATACCGTAATCTTGTTTAACACTCGAAAGTCAATACACATCCTGCATGTTGATCCAGATTTATTAGAGGAATGAAATGAAAACATAGATTTATAATATTAACATAGATACATAGTGAATAATAATAGAGATATAGTAAAACTTGACTTCTATTAAATAAAAAATATGTTGAAACTGTAAAATGCAGACTGAAAAAAATCTTGCTATAATGGTGACAACTTATCTTTTAGAAGAGAGGTGATAACTACACTCATTAAAAATAATATGAGTACTATGAGGCTCTGAAATCCTTTTTATAATAAACATGAATTCCAATATCCTATACATCCAAAAACCTAACCCTAGGAGATGAAGCACCAAAATTCATGTGGGCCTCGTTGGGGTAAGTTGGTACATCAACGTCCCAGGGTCATAACTTTTGCATACGATCTTTGTTTTAGGTGCATGATAGCTCGTTGGAAAGGTATATTAGAGGAATACACATTATTCCATCAAAATATGACTCCATCTACAATTTGACTGTGGTGATCCCTTAAAACACTGTATACGGCCTCAAAATGACCTCAGAAGTTTAGGACCAGAAAACTAGGAAAAAATGCCAAATTGAGAATCTTCCAAGATGAGCCATTTTGAATAGGTGGGTGACCACCAATATCCATATAGATAAATCCTCTCCCCTGAAGAAGAAACGATCTCCATTTCATTGATTTCCCCCATCAGATGAGGAAATTTATGCTGAATTTGGCCCCGAGTGAGCCACTTTCCTTGGTGTAGGAGTTGCCCTTCCTTGAAAACCCAATAAAGCTGAATCCTCTATAGTCGAGTGACCTTGACCTATGTGTCCATGATATGAGCAGTGGATTCTTGTTCCATACAACCAGGTTTGAGATCTGTTGGTTTCAATTTTTCTGTTATCTCTGAGGTGTCCAATAATGGTGGAAAATATGTCCGAAGGAGGTCCACATTAAATATTGGATGTAATCTAAGGAAGGGGGGAATGTTGAGATCAAAATAATTATGACCCACAACCTTTGTGATGGTATAATTTCCATAGTGGAGTGGAAAAATCTTCCTATGTGGACTTGTAAGGTGTTCCTTCTATAAGTGCAACCAAAATTGATCTCCCACCTGAAACTTGTGTGGCACCCGATGTTGATCATGGAACTACTTGTACTTGGAATTGGTCTTCTATAAAATATCTTGAACCTATTGGTGGATGTGATGGATCTTCTCAATGAAACAAGTGTCTTTTTTAGCTTCAATTGGAGCATGGGACAATTCTTCTTGGGTGGCCGCAAGGGGTAGTACAACATCCATGGGACCCAATGGTTGACATCCCAACCCCGCCTAAAAGGGGTTATGGCCGATTGAGATATGTATGGATTTGTTGTAGCTATGTTGAACATAGGGAAGACTCTCATCCTATGTGTGGGGGTTCTTGAAATTGTACACTCACATGATATGCATGATCTTCCAGTTGATGGCCTTAGTTTGGCCATTCGTATGGGGGTGGAAGGTAGTGGATTTAGTGACCTTGGTGTCCAAAAATGACCAGAGGCTCGAACATAATCTGTTAAGGAATGTGATGTCCTGATATGAGATAACATTTTTTGGTATCCCAAAATGTACCAACACTCATTCAAATAAGAGCTTGATAGTGGCCTCCACCATGATGCTCTTCTTACATGCAACTCGGATCACCATCTTGGAAAAGCAATAAACAACCACAAAAATAGAATCTTTTCCTCGCTTGTTGGACATAAGACTCGACATGTAGTCCATTGAGATGGATTCCCAGGTCCTGTCAGGAGTATCAAGAGGAGTGTATAGGCCTTGTTTCTTAGTGGTTAGTTTTTCAATAGTGCAGGTAGTACATGATCTTATATACTTGCTGACATCCTATCGAATTTTTGTCCAGTAGAAATATCGTTGCAACACTGGCACTCTCTTTTCTATGCTGAGGTGTCTTACCACCAAACTGTATTGGGATTCCAAAATCAGATTTTTTGATTAATTTGGTTTGTTTTCATTTATGTCAACCCTTGAAGCAAGTCCAATAGCAAATTCTGGTAGCCCCAATAGTATGGATAAGGGACTTCAGTTTGATTGATGTATAATTTTATGATTATTAACATATTTGTAGGTAAGAATATTGTCGATGGATAGTACATGTCATGCCATTTTCGGTGATATGTGGAATGCCACGTAACTCCTCACGGTTAGAGAGTTATGATATTATGAAGTTGGACAACCCTCGTGAGTTATCTAGAAGTCAAAGAAGTCAAAATTATTCTAGAAGCTCCTAGAAGAAGTTGACTAGTAAAGTGAGTGAGACTAGGAGTTAATCATGGCTTAAGTTGTTGTAATAAGAAAATAATTAAAAATAAATTATTTGCGATTAAAAGGGGAGAATTCACTATTTGTAGCAAAGTGGGTTAGAAGTGGGCATTCCCTAAAAGAAGGAAGTTGGGCTAATTTGGTTAAAAGCTAACCCCTTGAGGAAGCTACATGGAAGTATAAATAAGAGAGCAAGGCTCTCCTATTAGCACCTATTAAGCACATTGGATATATATTATTGTGTAATGTTTACTGCAGGTACTCATTGATACATATGAAGTTGTGCAAGTCTAAGGTAGCATGAAAGGTTGATGACAAAAGTTTTAGAATTATAGAAAATACTGAAAAAACCCTAGCTTTTGAGGTGTATGTGAGTTGTAGTGGATCAGGGCACATATGTATGTGAGATACCAGTATAATAGGGCATGTACATGAGGGTAAATCCCTAAAAACTTGATAATATGAAGATGTCAAGTCTCTAGAGTCTGAAATAAAGCTCCAAGGAAAGTCTACAATGATCCGGTACATCAGATTTATCTACTAATTCAAAAGGTATGTCTTATTTCTATGAGTAGTTGGATTTTGTTGTCTACATGAGAAATGATTATGGGGGTTTGAGGATTTTCCATAGAGATATTAGTGGTTGCATGGGACTTTCTATATAATTCAGATCTATAGAAATACAAATTTGGTATAATCAATATTTATCATTGATACATCTTGTTAGTGTTGCGACACATCTTGTATTTCTTGACATATGGTTAAGGGTTTTTGTGGTACATGGTTGAGATCTTGTATTTGTGAAGTGGTTGATGTTTTCAGAGGATGTATATTAGAAAGGGTTTGATGTCTAGTCCATCTGAGGGTCATTATACTTGTTCTTGATTACACTTGTATGGAACATGACTATAGAAATATAGATACATTTGGTTAAGGGATATGTACGAGGATGTATGCATAGGGAACAACTACATGTTATACATAGTGACAGGTTGTAGGTTGAGTTGACAAGAGGCAACATAGTGTCTGATTTTTAACAAAAGTGGAAAACCCTTGTTTCAGAAAGAATATGAAGGCTATAGGATATAAAGACCACATACATATGTGGGATGCAGTACAGATAGGTCACGTACATACGCAATCTGCAACATAGATAGGTCACATACCTATTGGGTTTTGATTGGTACAGGTTTATTATAGGTATAGGTTGGTTATAGGACAATGACATAGTTTGGTTACAGGTTGTTGAATCAGATTGGTATAGGTTTACAATAGTATATCTCACAGTGATAGTGTGACATTGGTTTCATTATCTTACTTATATTTCATGGCGAAAAGATGGGGCAATGATAGGTGGTTGTAGCCACCTTCTGGTTGTAGCTAGAGAACATAGGGGGTTTTAGCCTCATTCTGGCTGTAGCCAGAAAATTAGGGAGTTGTAGCTTCCCTCATGTTGTAGTCTAAAAAATATAGGGGTTAAGATCCTCCTTCCAATTGTAGTTGGAGAACAAAGGAATTTAGTGCTTCCAATGAATCTAATTCTTAAAGACATATAAGAAAAAACATTATGTGGTTTTCTCTTGCATTGGGTTTCCATGTAAAAATATTGGTGTATTGTGTATGTGTATGATTGTTCATTTTTCATGGTTTATTTACTTTTAACTTATTGGATCATAAAGATAAATAACACTTCCATACTATGGTTAAAAGGATTAAAAATATCTATTATTGATTCACCCCCTCTCTCAGTAATCCAAAAATTGGTATCAGAGAAAGTTCCTTCATAAATAAGTTTAACCACTGAAACGTAGATCATGGAGAGAAAAAATATGTATAAAAGTGGACTACCACAATTTGATGGACATAACTATGCATTATGGAGGAGAAGGATGAAAACATATGTATATGAACATGGATTTGAGTTTTGGCAATCAATTGTAGATGGATACAAAGAACCAACAGTTCCTCCAAAAAATGAAAGTGGAAGGGAACTCAGTGTAAATAATTTGAAATCCACAAATGCACTTCTTAATGGTCTTTGTGATTTTGTATATGTCAAAGCTATGCATTGCATCTCCGCTAAAGAGATTTGGGACAAACATTAGAATATTTATGAAGGAGATGCAGAAGTCAAGGAAACAAAGATTCAAACTTACATAGGTCAATTCTAATAGCTAAAGATGAAGGAAGATGAGAATATTGCAGCTTACTTCTTACAATTTGATGAAACATTGAATCCAATCATAGTATTGCGAGAAGAAGTTGATGAATCTATAATTGTTCAAAAGGTGCTAAGATCTCTTTTGATGAGATTTGATCCTAATATCTCAACACTAGAAGAAAAATCATATCTAGAATCAATAAGAATGGATGAACTACATGGAATATTCACAAACTATGAAATGAGAACTGAACATGAGAATCCAAGGTATAAAAGAAGCAACATTCAAATCATCCAATAAGTCAAAGAAAAAGGGAAATCAAAAGGAAAAATAAGATAGCAGCAAAAGTGACAACTCATAAGACGATGAAGAAGTGACCAACTTTGTCAGAAGACTGAAAAAGGGAACCGACGACAGATATAGAGGTAAGATTCCATTGATTTGTTTTAACTGTGATGGTATTGGTGATTTTTATAACAAATGTCCTCACAGGAAAAATAAATGAAATGAAGAAGATGATTCAAATAGAAAACAAACATATAAATTCAAAAGAACCAAAAGGAAAGTCTTCAACAGAATTTTATGCACCAAAGAAGATGGCTCCTCATTAGATGAAGATGAAGTCAGTGAAATTGAGACAAAAAGAGTTCTATTTATCAAAATATAAGACTCTAATAAAGAAGAAACCAAAGAGGAATATGAAGAGGAAGAGGTTCACTACATAGAATAACTGTTGAGTGTTATAGAAGTTATAAAAAGAGAAAACAAGAAAAACATGAAGCTCCAGGTAGAGCTAGACAAGAAAGAAGACACTCAAAATTCAAACTCTGAAGAACTAGAGAAGATGATCACTGAATTAAAGGTTCAAATAGAAGAATACAAAAAAATCAAAGAAGCACTCAAAGAACAATTGGAAGAAAAGGACATGATCATTGGAAATTTGGAGGTAGAGGTTGTTACATTGAGAAAATACCTTCAACAAAAAAACGTTCTGAACAGGTCAAAGCTTTTGGATAATATTATCAATAGTCAAAGGTCACATCATGACAAGTCTAGGCTAGGATATAATTAGAAAGAAGTAGGTTGAATATCCAAAATGAAATATAAAGAAAAACAACTTAGAAGCTATGCATAGACATTTAGAGGAGACAAGAAGTTTTATAGGGAATATCATAGGGAAACTCCATCTAGAAGATTTAGATTTTAGAATAAATGACAGTCAGAAACAAGCAGGACTCATGAAGAAGAAGGATTCATAAGAGTAAATCCTTTCATAATATCTTCAACTCCCAAGTATCAAACTATCTTTTTTGTTTTGTGTTATGCATGTAATAATTTTGGACATAAAGCTGTAAATTGCAGAGCTAATAGGAGGAACAAAAATAACTTTGAAATTCATGCACAATATGGTTGTCCAAGAAGGCCTGGTGAAACACAGAGAGGAAGCTACAAGGGGTTTGAATCATTGAGAACTGAAGTAGAATGCTACAAGTGCAACAAATTTGGACACATGGCCAAATATTGTAGAATGATAGTCCCTCCTAAAGAATCACAATAGAATGACAACAGTCATCAACATCAACCTCAAAAGAGAATATGGATAAGAAAGAATAATTAGTTTAACAATGAAGAATTCACACTCAATTTACAATCTAATCACAATAAACGTGGTCAGTATTTTGACAGTGGTTGTTCATAGCACATAACATGTGATGAAGACATGTTTCTTACATTGAGAAAGAAAAGAGATGGATCAATCTCCTTTGGAAATGATGACTCATCTAGAATCACTGGAAAGGGCACAGTCATAATTGGAAATAAGAATACCAAGGCAGAAAATGTTCTACTAGTGGAAGATATGAAACATAATATTCTAAGTGTAATTAAAATGTGTGATGAAAGTCATAAACTTACATTCGATTCACAAAAGCGCGGAATAAGAAAAGCAAGATCATGAAAATTGATTGCAACAACTGCAAGAACTTCAAGAAACATATATGTATTAAGTGAAATTGGAAATGAAAAGTGTTGTCTAGGAAAGGAAGATGAATTTTGGATATGGCACAAAAGAATGGGCCACATAAACTTCGATAACCTCGTCAAAGCCAACAAAAAGGAATCAATCAGAGAAATTCCCCAGATCACAAATCTAACCAAAACATTATGCAAACATTGTCAACAAGGAAAGAAAACAAAGACCAGATTTAAATTAAAGGAATATTCCACAACAAGACCACTAAAAATTGTGCCTATTGATCTAGTTGGACCAACTAGAAAAAAGAGTTTAAAAGGTGATAAATACTTTATGTTATTGGTTGATGATTATACAAGAATGAATGCAGTTTGTTTTCTCAGGAAGAAATCAGAAGCATTTGAAAATTTCAAGGTATACAAAGAAATGGTTGAAAATGAAATGGATTCAAAAATCAAATGTTTGAGATCATACAATGGAGGAGAGTTTACTTCAAAGGAATTTATGGATTTATACAGTAAGCATAAAATAAAAAGGAAATTCTTCGTCACTAGGATACCTCAACATAATGGAGTTGTTGAAAGAAAGAACAAGACAATACAGGAAATGACCCGAACAATGTTAATGGATTCTAAATTGATGGATGTTTTTTGGACACTTGAAGTGCATACAACAGTTCACATTAAAAACATAGTAATGCTAAAAAACAACAATGAAAAAAATCCCTATGAGCTATTGGAAAGGAAGACCGGAAAATATAAATCACTTCAGATTGTTTGGAAGAAAATTCTACATCAAAAGAGAAGATGGAAGAATGGGAAATTATGAATCTCATGTGTACAAAGGCGTACTTGTTGGTTACTCAAGTACAAGGAAATAATATAAGTGTTACAATATAAGGATCAACAAAGTTGTGGAAAGCATCAATGTAACAGTTGATGAAACAAGTGGGCGAAAATTAAAGGAGGAAGAAAAAGAATCAGTTGAACAGGTTTACAAAGAAGAAGCAAACGATAAAGAAGCTACATAAAGGGAAGATGATGGACATTAGATAGAAGTAGAAGAGAAAGTTCAGTAAGTACCTCCAAAGACACCTAACAAACAAGTACAGAAGAGTCATCCTTCAGATCTGATTATTGGGAACAAATATGTAGGAATTGATACTAGAAGAAAAATCCATTCATCAAAATAAATTCACCTAGCACTCTTATCTTATATTGAACCAAACAGTTTTGAAGAAGCCAATAAGGATGAATTCTGGAAAAAATCCATGAATGAAGAGTTGGATCTAATAAAGAAGAATGACAGTTTCGAATTGGTTGCAAGACCAAGGTACAAGAATGTGATTGGCACAAAGTGGGTCTTCAAAAATAAATTGAATGAAGATGGACAGGTTACTGTGAACAAAGCTAGATGCGTATGTAAAAGATACACATAGGTTGAAGGTATCTAATTTGAAGAGACATTTTCCCTAGTTTCCAAAATGGAAGATATCCAATTGATCTTAGCTTATGCATTCTCCAAGAATATTAAAGTGTATCAAATGGGTGTGAAATCAACCTTTTTGAATGGGGAACTTGAATAAGAAGTCTACATTGAGAAACCAGATAGATTTCAACTATTAGAAAATGAAGATTATATGTGCAGGTTGAAGAAGGCCTTGTATGGCCTAAAACAGGCTCCTAGAGCATGGTACTCTAGACTGGATATATATCTACAACAAGTAGGGTTCAAAAAACGAAGCGTAGACAACAACCTCTACATCAAGGTAAGTCAAGATAGTATTTTATTAATTGAAGTTTACGTTGATGATATTATTTTTGGAAGTGATGATGACAGGTTAAGCCAAAAATTTGCAAAGGATATGCAGAATGAATTTGAAATGTCATTACTTGGAGAACTATTCTTCTTTCTGGGTCTTCATATATGTTAAAGAAACCAAGGAATTTTAATTTCTCAGACTAAGTATATTAGAGAAATGCTAAAGATGTTTAGAATGACAGATTGCAAACTAGATAACACTCCTATGCAAGAAAATTTTAATTTGAACAAAGACGATGACTCAAAGTATACAAATCAAAGGCAATATAGGTCATTGATTGGAATCTTACTTTATGTGACAACATCCAGACCATATGTAGTGAAGGAAGTTGGATAGGTGGCACGATTTCAAGATTTGGTGTTCTAGAAGTGAAGAGGATTTTCAAATATCTCAAGGGCACACATGAATTTGTATTATGGTCTCCAAAAGGAAAGGATATATCACTTATTTCCTACACATATGCAGATTGGGCAGGTTGCATTGATGACTGATGAAGCACCAATGGAGTGACATTCTACTTTGATGAGTGTTTGGTATATTGGCTAAGTAAGAAACAATCATCCATATCATTTTCTACATCTGAAGCAGAGCATATTGTAGTAGCAACATGTTGTACAGAAGCTCTATGGATGAAACAAACTTGGACAGATATACATGTTGAGTATGATGAGCCCATTCCTATATATTGTGACAATACAAGTGCTATCAGTATCTAAAAGAATCTAGTGATGCACTCAAATACTAATCACATTCCAATCAAGTATCACTTTCTATGAGAACAGGTTGTAGAGAAGAACATCAGAGTTGAATATGTGGGAAAAAAAGAATAGGTTGGAGATATCTTCACAAAACCACTTCCAAGGGAATTTTTTGAGTATTTTCGTCGGAGACTCAGAGTAATTCTTACTCCAAAATGAATTCTTTTGAATTCTTATCTTATATGTTTTATCTTTACATGAGGAAGCACTATCAAAAGGACAATTTAGGTTAGGGGAGCAGGTTCAGGAAGAGTTCAGTTAGGGGGAGAAACACCAAGGACAGATCAGTTAGGGGGAGCATCCTTGGATGGGAAGTTACCTTTGCCATTGATGTCAAAGGGGGAGAGATTCACCAGATGCAAGACAAAGAGTTAGATGCTTAGACAGAGAGCACATAGGCATGTTTATAGGGGGAGTGATGGTCACATAGGGATCATAAGCGATATGACTTCAATGTTTCATCAAAATGTTTCCATCAATGCCAAAGGGGGATATTGTTGATTAATTGGGTTGGTTTTCATTGATGTCAACCCTTGAAGAAAGTCCGATAAAAAATTTTGGTATTCCCAAAAGTATGCATAAGGGAATTTATTTTGATTGATGTATAATTGTATGAAGATTAACATATTTGTAGGTAAGACTATTATAGATGGATTGTACATATCATTCCATTTTCGGTGATATGTGGAACGCCACATAACTCCTCATGGTTAGAGAGTTATGGCCTTGGGAAGTTGGAGAACCCTCATGAGTTATCTAGAAGTCAAAGAAGTCAAAATTATTCTAGAAGCTCCTAGAAGAAGTTGACTAGTCAAGTGAGTGAAACTAGGAATTAATCATGGGTTAAGTTGTTGCAATAAAAAAATAATTAAAAATAAATTACTTGCAACTAGAAGTGGATAATTCACTATTTGAAGCAAAGTGGGTTAGAAGTGGACAAGTGATTAGAAGTGGATTAGCCCTAAAAGAAGGAAATTGGGTTAAGTTGGTTGAAAGGTAACCCCTTGAGGAAGCTACATGGAAGTATAAATAAGAGAGGAAGGCTATCCTATTAGCACCTATTGAGCACATTGAATATTTATAATTGTGTAAGGTTTATTGCAGATACTCATTGATACATTTGAAGTTGCGCAAGTTTGAGGTAGCACAAAGGGTTGATGATGAAAGTTTCAGAACTACAGAAATTATTAAAAAAATCCTAGGTTTTGAGGTGTATGTGGGATGCAGTGGAGCACGAAACATGTGTACATGGGATAGTATTATAATAGGGCTCATACACGAGGGTAAATCCTTAAAATTTTGAGAATATGAAGATGTCAGGTCTCTAGAGTCTGAAAGAAAGCTCCTAGGAAGGTCTGTAGTGATCAGGTACATCGGATCTATCTACTGGTTTAAAAGGTATGTCTTATTTCTATGAGTAGTTGGACTTTGTTTTCTACATGGGAAATTGTTATGGAGTTTTGAGGATATCCCTAGAGATATTGGTGGTTACATGGGAATTTCTGTATAAGTCATATCTACAGAAATACAGTGCTGGTATAATCAATATTTATCATTGATACATCTGTTGGACAACTGAGAGGGGGAGGGGGGTGAATCAGTTGTCACTGTGCTTAAACAATTATGCTTCTTTTAAACTCTTTGCAGAAACACTGAATGATGATCACAATAATGCAGGGAATTAAACAATGGCACCTTCAACATCAGTCACATATATGAGAAACACAGAGACAAATATTTCCCGAGGAAACCCATACAGGGTAAAAACCTCTTTTTCTTTATATGATAAGTAATATCTACATTCTTTACATTATCATACATATGAGCACCAACTCATTGTGAGGCTACAACCTCTTTTTTTGCAAGCTGCAACTCGCTGAGAGAACTAACTCTCTGTTTTCTCTAGCACCCACTATAAGGAAGCACCAACCCCCTGGTTTCTCTAGCACCAACTAGAAGGAAGCACCAACTCCCTAGTTTCTCTAGCACCAACTAGAAGGAAGCACCAACTCCCTACGTTCAAGCACCCACTTGAACCTTTGAGGACACCAGTCCTCCCTAGCACCTCCCAACCACCCTGGTTTCTCTGGCTGCCACCAGATGGAAGCTAAAACTCCCTGTGTTCAAGCACCCACTTGAACCTCTGAGGACAACAGTCCTCCCTAGCACCTCCCAACCTCCCTGAAATGTAAATTCCTTGTTACTAAAACTTATTACAGCGGTATAAATTTATTCAATGGCTTACCAGCCTTGTCATTGTTCTGTTACACTGCTCTTCCCTGTCTGCATTAGTGTCTTCTGCACACACCTTTCACTTTCTGTTCTTCTCCCTTTTATGCTCTCTGTGCCATATCCCTTCAATGCACCATTCCTCAACTGTGCATTTCTGCTCCTGCACTTTGCCTCCTTGCACACACCTCAATTCTCCTCCACAGTGACAACAACCTGATCTCTTCTTTGTTGCACATTCTTATAGTTTCTATTTTCTTTGTGCATGCAATATTCACAATGCTTCTGCATGCTCACTCTGTGCAAAATTCTTCCAGAACTCGAGTGCTCTGTCTGATCATCATCGTGACTCTTCAGCTTCTCTGGTGGTTCGCCCCGCATGTCTAGCACGTCAATCACCTCCATGACCATCTTCATCCCTCTTGAATATTCCTAGAGACTCGTCACCTCCTCTGTCAGTCATCCCGAAGTGTCTTCGAGTCCTCTGGTAGAAACCGTCAGTGGTTTCTGGTAGTTACACTATATCATGCTATAGTAGCCCTCCGATATTTGTTCAAATTCACCTGCACCATTGGATTGGCTTCATGAGATATTGCATTCATTTTGGAATTTCTGTGGCCAAGCTTAGCACCTCTAGCTTCTACCTCCATCTTCCATCAATGTGACCAATGGCTATGACCACGCGCTTATGCATAAAGTGCTTTTATGCTTTCTTATTTTGTGAATTTCAACACTATGCTCCATTGGACCCAAGTCAGCAAAATTTCGATCGCTTTCCACATGTCCTATGATTCGATGGTCCAGATCTGATCTTGATTCAACGACTGTGATTGAATTGCGATTTCACATATCACGATTTCGACATTCTTGTTGCATTGTTTTATTTGCCTCTCCATGTCGCGATTCGTGAAACTCCGATATGGAGTTCAATCAACGGTCTAGATCTGATCTTGATTCAACGGCTGTGATTAAATCGCGATTTCGACACTCTTGTTGCATTGAGTTCTTGCCTCTCCATGTCTTGATTCGTGAAACTCTGATATGGAGTTGGATAAACGGTCTAGATCTGATCTTGGTTCAACGGCTGCGATTGTATCACAATTTCACATATCGCGATTTCGACACTCTTGTTGCATTGAGTTCTTGCCTCTCCAAGTCGCGATCCCCAAAACCCCGAAATGGCGTGGGATCAATGGTCCTAATCAACACTTGATCTGACGGTTCAGATCATTTCACGATTTCGACATGCTTGATGTTCAGTGTTCTTGTCACTTCAAAGTCCCGATCTACAAAACTTCGAAATGGAGTGGGATCAACGGTC
>JASDQU010011800.1:97559-121226 GCA_032191745.1 Picea mariana
CGGTATAAAGTTATTCAATGGCTTACCAGCCTTGTCACTGTTCTATTACTCTGCTCTTCCCTGTCTGCATTAGTGTCTTCTGCACATGCCTTTCACTTTCTGTTCTTCTCCCTTTTATGCTCTCTGCGCCATATCCCTTCAATGCACCATTCCTCAACTGTGCATTTCTTCTCCTGCGCTCTGCCTCCTTGCACACACCTCAATTCTCCTCCACAGTGACAAAAACCTGATCTCTTCTTTGTTGCACCTTCTTATAGTTTCTGTTGTCTTTGTGCATGCAATATTCGCAATGCTTCTGCATGCTCATTCTGTGCCAAATTCTTCCACAACTTGAGTGCTCTGTCTGATCTTCATCGTGACTCTTCAACTTCTCTGGTGGTTTTCCCTACGCGTCTAGCATCACTGTATGTTATACTGAGATTCCTCATCCTCTCTAGCAGTTTGAGGCTCTTCATCTTCTCTGTGACAGTCGAGCTCACCTTCTCTGTTTCAGTTACAGGACTCAATGCTCATCAGCCGTCAATTGCCTCCATGAACATCTTCATCTTTCTTGAAGATTCCCAGAGACTCTTCACCTCCTCTGTCAGTCATCCCGAAGTGTCTTCGAGTCCTCTGGCAGAAGCCATTAGTGGTTTTTGGCAGTTACACTGTATCGTGCTACAGTAGCCCTCCGATCTTTGTTCAAATTCACCTACACCATTGGATTGGATTCATGAGATCTTGCATTCATTTTGGCATTTCTGTGGCCAAGCTTAGCGCCTCTAGCTTCTACCTCCATCTTCCATCGATGTGACCAATGGCTATGACCATGCGCTTATGCATAAAGCACTTTTGTGCTTTCTTATTTCATGAATTTCAACACCCTGCTCCGTTGGCCCCAAGTCAGCGAAATTTCGATTGCTTGCCACATGTCCTATGATTTGATGGTCCAAATCTGATCTTGATTCAGTGGATGCAATTGAATCGCGATTTTGCATATCACGATTTTTACATTCTTGTTGCATTGTTTTGTTTGCCTCTCCATGTCAGGATTCGCAAAACTACGATATGGAGTTCGATCAACGGTCCAGATCTGATCTTGATTCAATGGCTGCGATTGAATCACGATTTCACATATTGTTATTTTGACACTCTTGTTGCATTGAGTTCTTTCCTCTCCATGTCGCAATTCATGAAACTCTGATATGGAGTTGGATCAACGGTCCAGATCTGATCTTGGTTCAACGACTACGATTGAATCGTGATTTCGCATATCGCGATTTTGGCATTATTGTTGCATTGAGTTCTTGCCTCTCCAAGTCGCGATCCCCGAAACCCCAAAATGGTGTGGGATAAATGGTCCTGATGAACACTTGATCTGACGGTTTAGATCATTTCGCGATTTAGACATGCTTGATGTTCAATTTTCTTGTCACTTCAAAGTCTCGATCCGCGAAACTCCGAAATGGAGTGGGATCAACGGTCCAGATCAAACCTTGATCTGACGGCTCAGATTAAGTCACGATTTCACATATCACGATTTCGAGAGGTTAGGGAACCCCGTTCCTTTGACTCTCCAGTCAGTGAAATGACGATCTTTCCCCATGTGTCCTGCTTGATGATGGATGGTCCTCCTTTTTCTGGGATTTTATACACCCACTTCTCCTTGTACTTTAAAGAGCGTGCATGTTCTGCTTGATCCAACGATGGTCGGATCCCATTCTTAGATAGAATGCCTGAGATCTATCCTCCTCTTCAGCGCGCTCTTCTTGTCTAAATTCAGATCTGACGGCCCTCGTTCTGTCGGGAAATTTGGATGGGATCCAACGATTAGTAGTGCTTCTCAAACTTTATGGGACTTCATCGCTTGATCAACAGTTTAGATCAATCCTCAATTTGACGACTGAGGATTGTTGCATTTAGACAATTGTTGCATTGTTGGTCTTCCTGAATATCATTGCACTGCTGATCATTACTGCTGTACTCAAGCCATCATCACTGTTGTACTTGCCATTAATGACAAGCATACGCTGCCTGTAAAACATACCAAACATCCTCTGCACTATCTCTTCTGATCTTATCGAGGTTGCTCTGTAGCTTCTTCCCAAAATACTTCTGGTTCCCATCTATTACATTCTTCCTGTACTCATGACATCTTCATTGCTGTACTTTCCATCAATGACAAGCATATGATGCCTGTTAAACATTTTCCAACAACATCTTGTTAGTGTTGAGGCACATATTTTATTTCTTGACATATAGTTAAGGGTTTTGTGGTACATGGTTCAGATCTTGTATTTGTGAAGTGGTTGATGTTTTGAGAGGATGTATATCAAAAATGGTTTGATGTCTAGTCCATGTGATGATCATTATACTTGTTCTTGATTATACGTGTATGACACATGACTAGAGAGATATATATACATTTGGTTAAGGGATATGTATGAGGATGTATGCACGTCACACAACTATAGGTTACACATAGTGACAGGTTGTAGGTTGAGTTGACAAGAGGCAACAGAGTGCTTGAGTTTCATCAAAACTTGAAAAACCTTTTTTCAGAAAGCATACACAAGCTATAGGATATACATTCCACATACAAACATGGGCTGCAGTATAGATAGGTCTTGTACATACACAAGCTGCATCACAGATAGGTCATGTACTTGTTGGGGTTTTATTGGTATAGGATGCATACAGGTACATGTTGGTTACACAACAATGGCACAAGTTGGTTACAAGTTGTTGGCTTGGATTGGTACAGGTTTACAACAATATATCTCATAGTGACGGTGTCACAGTGGTTTCATCCTCTTACTTATATTTTAGGGAGGCAGGACGGGGGAAGGATAGGTGGTTGTATCCACCTTTCAGTTGTAGCCGAAGAACATAGGGGGTTGTATCCTCCTTCTGGTTGTGGAAATAAAATTTGGGGGTTTTAGCTTCCCTCAGGTTGTAACCTGATAAGGGGTTAGATCCCCCTTCTAGTTCTAGTTGGAGAAAAAAGGAAGCTGGTGCTTCCAATGAATGTAATTCTTAAAAAAATATAAGAAAAATCATTCCATGTTTTTCTCTCGCATTGGGTTTCCACATAAAAATACTAGTATACTATGTATGTGTATGATTGTTCATTTCTCATGGTTTATTTAATTTTCACTTATTGGATGATAATTCTATATTGATCATAAAGATAAATAACACTTGCATACTATGTTTAAAAGGATTAAAAATATATATTAATGATTGACCCCCCTCTCAGTAATCCAACAAGATTCACTCTCTCATTTGATGGAACACAGATATGGACCAAATGGCATAGCAACCCATCCTAAAGATGGAAATTAGTGACAGTTGTGTTTGTGGCCAACATCTGGTAGGTAGTGGTGAAGTTAGGATATTTCTCATAGAGATGGGTCTATATGGAGGTCTCATTCCCACAAGGGTCTAGCACCATGGTGAGTGTCGCAAATGGAGGTCAGATGAGGCAATCAATGACCCAATTGTTAATTCTTGTCTTATACTTTATTTTTAGGTGGAACTGCTGCAAGTATGTGGACCACTTTTGACGGTGTTCATTTTGCAATTTTTCTTGTGTGGATTAGTGTCTCCTTCCTAAGAATGCAATTCCTCCATTGGTGGTAGGCTTGCACAATAGAGTAAATTTCTTTATCATAAGTAGGGTCTTTACAGATTGCCTATGACAGTGTCTCACTATGATAGGACACATGGTGGTCATGCTGAGTGTGATCTACACCCACATCATAGTTTAAAGCATCTGTCTCAATCTCAAAGGGTTGTTGCAAGTCAGGTAATAAAATCACTAGGGTTGAGCACAAATGTTTCTTCAGTTAATCGAACACTTTTTGTTGGGATAGGCCCCACACAAAAGTTTCCTTACCACCACCCCTAGTTACTTAGCTGAGGGCCCATGAAATATGGGAGAATCCCAACATGAACCTGCGACAATAACTGACAAGGCCTAAGAAGCTTCGAAGATGAGTGAGTGTGGTTGGGGCTGCCCAATTAGAGATGACTTGGATATTGGCTGGATCCACATGCACACCATTCTCATCAATACTGTAGCATAGGTACTAGACCGTATCCATTATGAAGGAGAAATTTTCCAAGTTGGAATATATCTTATGCTGCCGCAGAGTGTGCAGAACCTACTGAATATGTTGCAAGTGTTTTTCCAAAGTCTTTTTGTATATGAGGATGTCATCCAGATACATCAATACAAAAGAATTGGTAAAAGGCCACAAGATATCACCCATCATCCTCATGAAAGTAGCTAGGGAATTTTTCAAACCAAAGGGCAGGGCCAACCATTCAAAAATACCTTCTATTAACTTGAAGGAAGTCTTCCATACATGTATCTTCTCTATTGGGACCTAATGGTAGCCAAAATTCAGATCAATTTTATTGAATTATTTTCCCCCCTTGAGCTGAGAAAGCAGATTATTGATTCGGGGAATCGAGTATCGGTTCCTTATTGTGATTTTATTTAGGGCTCGGGAATCAATGCATGGTCCCTAGTTCCCATCTTTCTTCTTCACCAACATGATTGGGCTTCCACAAGGTGTTGATATGGGTCATATGTGCCCCTTGTGGAGAATTTATTTGATCCGATTTTTGATCTCCTCATTTTATAAAAGGGAGCAACAATAGACTGACCCATTGGGTAGCGATGCATGAGGGGTTAGATAGTTGGAATGCTTGACCTGACAGTGTAACGGTACCCCATTAGGTGACGAGAAGACATATTTGTATTCTTCCATGACCTTATCCACTTGATTCTGCTACATGGAGAGCTTGAACGCAAAGGCCATGGATGTGGCTAAAACCTTTCGCTCACTTTTAAAGTGAATCATGAAGAAGACAAACTTCCCAGTATGGTATATGAGATTCCTGCATTGTTTGTCATAGATCAAGGAAATAACACTAGGTGGTGCTACCTCATCTATCCTGTAAAATTTCTTATTCAAACTAATAATAACACTGTGAGGCCTAGACTCATATACAACATGACATTTCCATAAATAATGTTTGCCAAAAATAACATCACAAACTTCAAGGGGAACAACATCACATAATCCCTTATCTTTGAATGGATTTATTTCATACGACAGGTGGAACTGTTGGTTGACGTGAAAATCACTTCCTTAGTGTAGCCATCCAATGGTGTAGGGTTGCGGGTGTGACGTTGTTGGTAGGGATAGCCACTTGATGACCTTCACTAAGATGAGGTTGTTTTTGATACCTCTACCAATGATGAAGCGCAGTGAAATCCCTTTCACCCACATCTATGAATGAAAGAGGTGCTTTCCTTCCTTTAGCTCATCGGGTTCACTGGGATGGATCTTGGTGGTAGCAATGGTGGCACTGGGTTCTGCATCAATGATCTGTCTCCCCTTTTTTGGTTCTGAATTAGAGTTGGAACCTGCATATTATTCATAGGGTTTCAACTCAGCCACCAATGACTTCTTTGAGCAACAATCAATAGTGTTATTCTAGGGACTCTTATGGAAGTCACACCACTTCTTGGTATCTTTCTTCATTTTTCCATTATCCTTCTTTTCTTGCATCTTAGACTAGTTGTCATGAGGCTTCCCATATTTTCTCTATCCTTTTTTCGGTTGGTTGGGGCTACCCTTTCCCTACTTTTGTTGTGAGGGGTTCCTAGACCCAAATTGCCACATCTTTTGTTTAAGCTTCTTCTCGATTTTGATGACATATTGATAGGTTGTGCTTAAGGACAATATGTACAAAAACTCCTTTTATGTCTAGATGTATCTATGAAAACCACCATGGTACTTGAGCAATAGATGTCTCTTAAAATATTTGATACCTATCTTGGTGTGCAAGGTATGGAATACATTGGTGAACTCTGACACTGTTTGGTCTCTTTCTTGCCGCAATGAGGTCCATCTTGTATACAAGTCATCATCACTTCCAACAAGGTAGTATTGTTCCTTAATATCATCCCTGAAGGAACCTCAAGTGGATGAAACTACAAATAATGTGGATCCCTCTATTTCCTTTTGCTCATAGAAAGTATCCCACCAATCTTTGACATGGGGGACGACCTTGAGGAGCACAAATGTAATCTTTACTCTGTTGGAAAAGTTGTGGACAGAAAAATGCCCTTCTAGAAGGTTTAACTATTTATCTACGACATCCGCATCTATTTGAATTTCAAATATAGGAATATCAAAATTGATTTGTACCTTGAAGGGGGCAATGCCTTCGCTTGAGGTAGATGCATCGCTTGTAAGAAACTGTCAAAGGATTTGTGCAAAGTTGTCCATCATCTTGTTCCTCTATTGCTCGAGGGATTCTTGGAGAATTTTTTTGAAAGGATCTCCTACCCCATCATATTTATTTTCTCCCTCCATTGACGGTTTATTGAGAATGTGAGAGAATTTTTCCTAAAGAGAAGAAATATCGAGACCCAACTCTCTATACCTTGACCGCATTGGGAACATGCACTAAAAAATGACAAGGAGAAAATCGTTATGATAACACTAATCCATATTTATGAGTGAAACAAAATGGAAACACAGATTTATAATATTAACATAGAGACACAGTGAATAATAATAGAGATACAGTAAAACTTGACTTCTATTAAATAAGAAGTATGTTGAAATTGTAAAATGCAAACTGAAAACAAGCTTGGTAGAATGGTGGCAACTTATCTCTAAGAAGAGATGTGATGACTATCCTCATTCACAAGAATATGAGTAATATGAGGCTCTAAAATCCTTTTTATAGTAAACATGAATGCCAAAACCCTAGATATCCAAAAACCTAACCCTAGGAGATGAAGAGCCAAAAGTCACGTGGGACCCGTTGGGGTAAGTTGGTACATGAATGTCCTACGATCATAAATTTTGTATATCATCTCCATTTTAGGTGCACGGTAGCCCATTAGAAAGGTATATCCTAATAATACACATTATGCGATCAAAATGTGACTTCGTCTACAGTTTGACTGTGGAGAGCCCTAAAAATATTGTTTAGGGCCTCAAAATGACCTTGAAAGTTCAAGACCCAAAAATTAGGAAAAAAATGGCAAAGCAAGAAACTAACAAGATGATCCATTTGGGATAGGTGGGTGGACACCGATATCCATATGTATCACACATGCCATATTTCTTCAGAACTAGTACAATAGGATATCCACGTGGAGAGGAAGTTGGCCTTATGATTCATTTATCGAGCAACTCCTGAACTTGCTTCTTTATTTCTGCTTTCTCTAGCACTGATGATCTATACATACCAATGTTAGGAAGAGAATAATATTTCTACAAATAGATTTCATGTTCAGCCTCCCTCTTACGAGGAAACCATGTAGGTTCCTGAAATAACTCATCATAATTATATATTATTTTGACAAAATTCTTCTTATGATTTGGATCACAACTTGAAAAAACATCTGAGACATCTTCTTCTTTTTGTTTCAATATCATGAGAAATAAATATTTTTTTGCACTCATGAGTCTCTTAATTTGACCTGTTGTTGAGTTGAGAAAAAGGTATAAATATTCTCCTTATTACTATGGTTTATGATATATTCTTGATTGAATTTTCTATTAATTCGAAGTAATTAGGAAAGAAAATGATTAAAAAGTCTTTAGAAATATTATTGCGTGATATTAGATATTTTCTGAACTTTGGTTTGAATTGTTTTGATTTTATTGTAAAAATGGATGATTGTTCTAAATATAGTTAAGAAGATCATGAAGATGCATAGGCCACTAAAGATCGACGGAATCAGGCATAAAACGGTTGAAAGGAAGATTGACTTTTATTTTGCAATCTTCGTAAATAGTAAAAGAAATCCTGAGGATCTCGCGATCCTTAGGATAGATTAATTTACTTATTTCATTGTAATATATAAAGGATAATGAACAATAGAGATATATCCAAGAAATTTATCCAAGCATTCAGATCTCTTAATTGTCAACATTTTGTACAAGCAATCCCATTGTAAATGATTTAACAGTTATGGAATTAATGAAAGCTTCAAGTGTTTTGATCATCTTTGCATACTGCATTTTTCACAGCAGTACCTTCTAAAGACCGTGGGCCTAGTCGGAAGGAGTTATTGTCTCATCCGTAATCGTATCAATTTTGTTTTAATTTTGTGATTTGAATTTCCTTGCAACAGTTAAGATAAATTTGTGAGTATGTTGATTCTTTCATGAATGGGTTATGTTGATCATTTGTAGAAAATAGATGTTACATTTGAAGATTGCTGATTATTGTTCCATTTCCAATTGCTATAGATTTATTGTGTGTGAACTCTTTTCAATTAAATCCACGTTTACTGTTGTTTTCTCATACATTGTTCCTTTTATCAAATTCCCATTTGTTGTTACTTTCGTTTAATTCACATTTGTTGTTCCTTATTAAATACTCAGTAGATCGTTGTTCTTTTCCAGTAGATTAATTAATCATTCAGAGATTGATTCATTAAGTAATTGTGTCGATTAAATTACTATTTCTTAGATAAATGAATTCAACAAATTGATTGATGTTTTGATTCATGGTGTGTTATTGATCATATTACAATTCTATTGGGTGAGTTATTAGTTTCAAATTTTTTAATGAATGTGTGAAGAACTTGATTCTTGTTGTAAATTAGATGGACTCAGATTTTTTTTAACTGAATTATCTACATGATTTAAACCTGTATGACTATCTGCATAGACTTTGCCGAAATTCTTGAAAGAGAAGACGAATCCTTGGTTGATAAACTAATGCCAGACTAAGGTTGTTTTTAGGACATCTTTAGAGCCCAATATTTTGGTGTCTCTATTGGGGAGAATGTCAAATATAGCATAGGTTGCGTCTTTAGAGGATGAGGTATTGAAAATGGAAGGTAAGAACCTACATAGGTAACAAGTAAAATTATTATGCCAACACCTACCTTCAGTTGATGCATAGAGGTTATATAGGTGCATAAAATTAGTGTCAGTGTGTGTGACTAAGAAGAAAGAACCTAAAAAACAAAAACCCCTACCGAAAAATACAAAATCCGAGGGCATGGTGCCCCTTGGAAGGAGCACTTTCATAGACAAAATTATTTGAAAAGATGAATCTCAAGCCTCGGTTGGACCTCGAAAATGTTCCACCCGAATCCCTCAAGCAACAAATTCATCGGCTGTAGCTCATGTTGAGGTTCATAGAGGAACTAAAGGGACTAAATAAATTTTAGAAAATACACATATTGCACTTCTCAGTCCTTTAGACGAGTGAAATTATTGTAATTTGGAAGAAGCAAAAGGGGATACCAGTGGAATTGATCAGGAAAACCCAACACCACCTGAACTTGGATCTCCTGTGATCCTGATAGGAGAAGGAATACCTGAAATCCTAGACATAGGTAGCGCGATTAAATCTCCTAAGGGACCAAGTAATCAACCACCCCGAATACAAAACCCAGACTAAGAAATCCATGAAGGATATTAGCGCATCTTCGACCAAATGGTGCATCAAAATCAATCGTGAACCCAAAATTCCACTTTGGAATATCCTATAGTTGATTCAGTTTCTCATGCCCCAATGAAAGCCATTCCGCTGTAGAATCTTCCAACTTTCCATGGATTGATATCATAAGACCCTGACACGTTCTTATTCGGGTTTGATGTTCTATGTAGAGGCTATGACTATACCTCTGAACCCAAAACTAAATATATTTACTTCCACTCTGAAAGGAGCATCTTTGTGATGGTTTATGGGACTAGGAGGAGGAACTATAAATTCATGGGATGAAATGAAACAAGCCTTCCTTATGAAATATCAAGACTACTGTAGAACCAAGGATTTAAAGGATGAAATCTTTAAAATGACTACAAAATAAAATGAAACACTAGAAGAATATGTTGAAATGTTTCAATATAACTTGCAAAGATCGCCTTACCGTACACTACCAAGTGAGGTACTTAAAGACACTCTAATAAAAGGTATGAAGGATGAATGGCTAGAAATATTGAATTTAATGGGAAAAGGTGATATTTATCAAGAAACTTATGATAAAATTGTCCAATTGTGCATCAAGTTTTCATGTGGAAGTACATGAACTAGATTGGGAATACAGGCTCCCATCACCAGAAGTAGTAGCATTACTAGTGGGAGTGTCACCCGAGCAGAAATTGGTAATCTTTTAGAAAATTTTAAAGCAAACATTTTGGGTACTCTGACCACACAATTGGATGTTTTGCAGGTTAAATAGAAAAAATCAGAAGAAGAACAATGGTTGACCATATTTTGTCCATGATGGAGATGGAAACATGGCTCGAGGAAGTGTCCATTGGATGTGGTTCGAACTTGCGCCATCTGTGCCAAAGACCATGTGACAGAGCAATGCCCATCACTCCGAGGACTAAAAGTTGTCTTTAAAGAAGAAGAAGAAGAAACATAACCAATATATTTAATGGCTCAACACCGCTAATGGCAGGCTCGTCCCCCTGGTATGCTACAAGATCCCTCTTCTTTCTTTTCTGGACAGTGTAATCAACAACATAATTCTCGAAACACATGGAAGGGCCAACCATTTGCTAATCCCACCTGGAAGTTCCAACAATATCCTACTGTACACTGGCCAAATCAACCAGCTGCTAATCCTACTTGGCCTAACTTGCAATACCCAACCCCATTTTGGCAGAATTCAAATAATAACTCATATCCTTCACAGTGGACTAGCACAATTGCCCAAGCTCCCAATTGGAATCAAAACTGGAAGTGCCCCATGGGAATGACCAATAAACCCATGGGAATGGCTCCTCAAGCTTCACCCACATTACAATATCCACTTCAATTACCCCATAATACTCAACCTCAAATGTGCCCTCAATTACTAGCCCAACCCAACCCAAATCCTAATAACATACCAGTCTAGCTCGTGCAAATTGTCGAGAATTTGGAGGGTGAAACCAACTCTATAGGGTGCAACGAACTTTGGTTAAGACTGGGGCGTGTAATCTATCTTGAGGAAAGAAACATTGATCAAGAACAGGATAATGAGGACGATATTCAACCAGTAATAAAAACATCGACTGTGGTCATAACGGAAGAAACAAAACAGGAGAAAAACACAGTTGAGCAACATAATCCTAATGAAAATGTAATTTCTCCTCCCCCGTTTCCTAAGAGGGTGACGATAGCAAAACCAACTGTATATTCTAACTTTGATATCGTCGAGGAACTAAAGAATCTATGTGTTAAAATCCCACTGCTACAGGCTTTGCAAGATATTCCTATTTATGAAAAAACAATTAAAGAATTATGTGGGAAGAACCCCTTAAGGAAAACTAAGAATCCATCAACTATTCATGTAGAAGTAACTTTGTTTGATCTTATTCTAGGAAATCAGGAGCTAGTCAAATACACAAACCTAGGGAATCTCATGGTAATAGTTCAGATACAGGGTTGTTTTTTTCCAAATACACTAGTGGATTTGGGAGCAGCCATCAATATTCTGACCATGAAGACCTGTAATGTCCTGGGTATCACCTCCTTCGAACCTACTTCAACTATGTTAGAATTGGCTGATAGATCGATGGTTAAACCAGTCGACACATTACAAGACATAGAAATATCGGTTGACTCTTGGGAATACCTAGTTTATTTCCTAGTTATTAACCCAATAAGTAGACTCGATGGACGCACATTGATATTGGGACGACCATGGATAGAAACAACAGATGCATACATAGGATGTCACACAAGCAAGATGACAATTTATAGAGGAAGTGCTACAAAGAACCTTATCATTTATCCTCCAACTAAACCAAGCCTGCATGTCATACATTAGTAGTTGTAGCCACCTATATATCCAGAAGAAAACCTACAATCTCCTCTCACACTGGAAGAATATCTTGGGCTAAAAAACAAACTAGAAGATGATGTGATCAATAGCTTCATTAACATCCTAGCCGTTATAGGAAACCCAACTTGTTAAATGATAAAAGTTGTTTTAGATAATGAAGCACAGGGACATCCTTTCGAAGAATTCATGGAGCAACATATTCCCACCATTGTTGTCTATAATAGAATTTCAGTTGAAATTTCACTAGGAAGATTTATGAACATCAATGCTAATTTGAATGAGCAACAACAACAAAAATTGATTCAGATCCTTTCTAAATATCAACAGGCTTTTTCTTGGGAGTATCCCAACATGAAGGGCATTGATCCCCAACTTTGTACACATCATATCTATATTGAAAAAGATTCCTGACCCATATGATAGCCTCAATGAGATTGAATCCTCATCTTAGGGATGTTGTTAAAGAAGAATTACAAAAATTATTGGATGTAAATGTCATATATCCTATTTTAGACAGCCGATGGGTCTCTCCACTAGTAATAATCCCTAAAAAGAATGGGAAGTGGCGAATATGTGTAGACTATAGAGAACTCAGTAAATCTACCCATAAGGACCATTTTCCCTTACCTTTTATCGATCAAGTCCTTGATACTTTAGCAAGGAAGAAATTTTTCTCCTTCATAGATGGCTTCAACAGATATAATCAGATTCAGATTGCTTTGAAAGACCAGGGTAAAACTACATTTACATTTACATTTACCTTTTATCGATCAAGTCCTTGATACTTTAGCAAGGAAGAAATTTTTCTCCTTCGTAGATGGCTTCAACAGATATAATCAGATTTAGATTGCTCTGAAAGACCAGGGTAAAACTACATTTACATTCCCATGGGTACCTTCTCATATCAAGTGTTACCCTTTGGATTATGTGATGCTACAACTACATTCCAGAGAGCTATTTTGAGCATATTTTATGATTTAATTAATGAGGGACTTGAAGTCTACATGGAGGATTTTACCCCTTATGGCACTGACTTTGATCAGGATTTAAGAAATATGGAGAAGATACTGGAATGATGCATTGCTACGAGGCTATGTTTAAGTCATGATAAATGTCATATGATGATGACTGAAGGTGTGGTACTAGGAAACTATGTTTCTGCAGACGAAATCAAGTTAGATCGAGCAAAAATAGAGGTAATCCTTAATATGCCTACATCGCGTACACAAACTAAGGTACGTAGCTTTCTTGGATGTGCAGGATATTATTGTATATTCATAGAACATTTCTCAAGAATAGCTGCACCTTTACATGCTTTAACTGGTAATGTGGAATTTCAGTGGTCTGATAAGTGTGATGTTGCATTTGCAGAACTCAAAAGGTTAGTTTCAACAACACCGGTGCTGAGAGGACCAAAATGGAAATTACCATTTCACATCTCTTCATATGCATCAGATATCGCTATAGGCGTTGTCCTTGGACAGGAAGAAGACAAGGAAAATTATGTTATTTATTTTATTAGAAAAAATCTTACTCCTGTCGAATTAAATTACACAGTAATATAAAAAGGATTTTTAGCCGTTATACATGCTATTAATAAATTTCGCCGCTATATAACAGGCTATCCAGTTATTCTTTATAATGATCATTCTACTATCACATATTTATCCAAAAAACTAATTACTAATGGACATGTTACTCGGTGGTTGTTTCTATTGTAGGAATTCAACATCATCATTAAGGATCGGTTGGGAAGAGAGAATCTTGTTGCAGATTTTTTGTCTCGTGTACCCAAAATAGATAAATCTTTGACATTTGAAGACCAATTTCCAGACGAACACTTGTTCATTGTCACTATTAAGACGCCTTGGTATGTTGATGTGGTGAATTATCTGGTAGCTAGGAAATTACCAGCACACCTGTCATCAAGAGAAAGGAATCTAATATTTCAACGCAATGCATGGTTCACCTAGATTAGTGGATATCTTTTCCACATCGGGTCTGATCTTCAGATCTGAAGATGTGTCAGAGATGATGAAATTTATGATGTCTTGAAGGTGATTCATGATGATCTCTGTGGCAGACATTTTGTAGATCGCATAACTGGGCATAAGGTTTTATAGATGGGATACTATTGGCCCTCAATATTCAAAGATGTAAAGAAGTATGTCCAGGCCTGCGACAATCATCGGACGATGGGCCGACCAGGCCAAGATCATGAAATTCCCCTATAAGAAAAAGTGGCGGCGGAACCTTTCAAGAGATGGGAACTAGATTTTGTTGGCCCCTTCAACCCAAAATCCAACCAGAAAAATTATATACTAGTTGCAACAGACTATATGACCAAGTGGGTAGAAGCAGTAGCCTTTCCAAATGCAACCGAGGAAGCAGTCATTAAGTTTCTTTTTGAATTATTTGTACTCTATGGATTACCTAGAGAATAAATCTTTGACGGAGGGTCGCAATTTACAGCAAATAAAATCACGACCACTCTGTGCAATTATCACATTAAACACAGAGTTACCTCCGCATATCACCCATAGGAAAACAGACAAGTGGAAAGTACCAATAAAGTCTTGGAGGCAATCTTGACAAAAATAGTTTCGAAAAACCATCAAAATTGGGCAGCTGAGCTTCCAAATGCCTTATGAGCCTATCGCACAACATGGCGTAACACTACTGGCTATTCTCCTTATTACCTAGTATTTGGAAAAGAACCTATATTTCCAATTGAATTTGAGATCAAAACTCTAAGAATGGCCCAGGAAATTGGACTGGATCTTACGGAGGCACACACACAATGCTTACAACTCAATGAGTTAGATGAAGCACACCTATTCTCCCTTCAGCACACAAATTCTATTCAACAACAGAGAGCTATCTGGCACGATAAGCATATCAATAAGAAATCCTTCCAGAAAGGTGATGGGGTGCTTCTCTATGATTCCATATTTTAGGATTTTCCTGGGAAATTGCAGACAAGGTGGCTAGGACCATATGAAATCAATGAATTTCATGATAATCGCACTGTCACTTTAGTTACCATCGATGGGTCTGGTTCTCCTTTTCTGGTAAATGGACATCGGCTACGACTCTACCATTAACCGCTTTCAAAAGAATCATTTTTCCAATAAGTAAGTAATGATCCTACTATTCAGATTTTAGTTGGCTGGGAAGGTAACCGAGCAGCTTCAATTCCATGAAATTGTTGTTCTTCTAGCACTGTACATATTGTATATAGTTTTCTTTAAATATTTGATTAAGTTTTTAGTTTTTTTTACTAACTTACTAGGAAAGTCATTATAAAGAGTTTTGGAGAACAAAAACCAGAAAAGATGACTGTAATGAATATAATTAGCACTCTTTTTTGTTCCTTATTCAAACTTCAAATTGCTCCTCTCTCACTTTGAAAAATCCATTGAATATAAACCTTGTTTTACACAGGAGATGAATATGTCATGTTCCACAGCAAAAAGTCGGGCGACTGCACTAAAAGAATACGCAGTTGTAGTAAATAAAAAATGAATGCATGACACTAACAAACCATCCAATACTTCGATCATTGAATAAACCTACCCATAAAAATTGAATGAACTTAGTTGATGACTAATCAATCCTAGATTTGCTAAAACAAAAATGTCTGCGGGAGGTTTCCAATTACCTAATTAGATGGTTTGAAATTTGAACATCATCATTGTCATTCATTCGAACGTAACAACTGTTGTTCCCTTTGTTGCGATTGTTGTTCCCTTTGCAGGTAGTGTTGTTCATTTGAATGTAACAACTGTTGCTCCATTTGTTGTGATTGTTGTTTCCTTTGCAGGTAGTGTCGTTCATTCAAACGTAACAACTGTCGTTCTCTTTGTTGCGACTATCATTCCCTTTTTTGCGATTGGCACTCCTTGTTGTGGATAGAACCGTTCATTCGAATGTAACATATTGCATTCCCTTTTTTGCAATTTCCATCCCTTTTTTGAGTAGCACTGTTCATTCGAAAGAAATAGATGTTGTTCATTTTTGCGGTTGTTCCTGTTGTTGTTCCTTTCCCTTGAAAGTCACTATTGTTTTACGAACAACATGTGTTGTTTTTGTGACTACTCCTAATACGTTTAGCCACTCCTTTGGGTATGAACTTCACTAACCAATTTTCAGCAACATCAATTCTAATCATCATAGTAACGATTTGTCATTTTCTTTTTGTGGACTATCTAGCATACCTTATCAAATTGTTTGTGGATTGATTTTTCCAAATTATCTTAATATTGTTCATAATCCTTAACCACCATAATTCGTTACTTTCCCCTATATATACATATAATTGAATGATAATTTTCCTCTACATCATAATAAGGAGTCTAAGGCACATTTTTACTTGGTATTCTTACCCTTCTTACGCCATCCCACACTCTTAAGGAGTAGGTGAGCCTCCCTTAAAAAAAAAAAGGGGGAAATAATAATTAAATATAAATAAAGAAAATAAAATTCTCCCACAAAGGATAGGGGGTCTCATCATGAGCCAACATACCAAGATCATAAGAGAATAACATAAGTGACAATCCCACTATGGCTACCACACCAGAGAAATGGCCTTTGGCATTTAGTGTCAAAGGACAAGGGGTCTCATAACGAGCTGTTTTGTTTTCTTAGGCTACAATCTAGTGAGTGGCATTGTTGTTATCTGGCTACCAAACCAGGATAGTGGTATTTTTGGGAAAAGTCAATTCAAACTATTTATTGAGAATACAGGCTCATTTATGGGTTAAAAGGAAACCCTATCGAGGCTATGGACACCTGCTGGTAGCAGTGTCTCTGCATGTTGTATGGGAGCTTATCTTAAATACGCTAAGCTTTTTTTTGTGTTCTTAGACTTCCTTTCTTAAGAAAGAGGCTATCATTCTGGTTATATTCAACACAAGGGAAAGTAACAAAGTTATGATATGTGGAATATTTAAAATGTGAACAAATTTAGACTACTCGGAATATTTTTCCTTAAACATATTTGAACATGGTTATTTGAACTTATACTTCCCACAAAAGGTGTGATTATCGTTCATGATTACCATTAAAGTGCTTTGAAAGTTATTAATGATTGTTCTCCTAGCGGTGACGACCTAGTAACTACCCATCACTTGAAATGATTTCCATCATTACACTCACACATATCAATGGTTGAGGTCGACCTTTTCATTTATCAGGGGGAATATATTCTACACATTTATCGATAGATCATAATGATTACAATTATTAGGAAAATTTGTATTTCTATATACATTTGTTGTTCTGAAATTTTTATCATTTCTAGTAATATTTTCTCACTGGATGGTCTAACTAAGTTTGTAGTTGGGAATGATAGCTGTGTTGACTTGTTTATAGAAGACATGGGGGAAAAAGCATCCACCTTGATCCCACATTGTTGCAAGTAATTGACCAAGAAAGGGAAATTATACACCATCTAGGGTGGAGAGAATACTTCAACAGATTGCAAGGATTCGACATTAATGTCACGCTAGCATTTTTTCAAAACTTACAGAGAGGAGTCTCAATAATTCAAGGCATACAAATTCTGGTTATTGATGAAATTATAGCTAAGGTAACAAGCCTCCCAAATGAAGGAACACAGTGGATCGGGAAATACAAAACACTCAAGGAGGTTGTGGAGTCCTTTGCGGAACCAGGAGAAGAATTCGACAAAAAAGGAAAAAGACTCAACCCCACTTCTCTCAGTGAACCATGGAGGGAGCTAGCAGGTGTGATATAGAGATATATCACATGTGACAAGTGATACGATGTGGTGATACCGTGCCACTTCAAACTGCTGCCAACACTAAAACAAAGGTCAGTGATAAATTTACCATTATTTTTGAATGCCATGCTGCATGAAGTTGCCAGAAGGACCTAGAAGGCCAAAGACCCTGCTAATGTAATTAGTCACCATGGGTTAGTAAAATTGATATTAAAGAGGGCCTTAAACCATACACAAATAACTTGGGGGGACCTAATTGAGCCCGATAGGCCCCTATAAATTGAGCAACATGAAGTCCACCTTGAAATTCCTCCACAGGGAATTGAGGAAGCCCAGACAGAAGGGAATAATTCCCAAATTGAAATTCCAATATCCCAGCCTAAAATAGAATCATACCTCATTTAGTTGGAATAAAATCAGAGCATAAAGGCAAGAAAATCAAAGAAGAAGAGACAAAGAACAATTTATGTCCCTGAAACCTCCACTGTAGAAAAAAGAAGGGGTAAAAAGTCAGTACAACGTGAAAACACTTGGGAAACGGTACAGACAGAACAACAAGATGATTTCTTCAAAATTTAGGAAGAAGCGATGGCCCAAGTATTGGGAAATTTAGGGATATCACTTACTGAAAATTCAGATGGGTCTGGAAAACCCAAAACTCCAACTTCTTCTCATTCAAACCCTAGCCTTGATCTTCCTGATAATGCCATCTCCTAAATGAAAAGAACAACCAGAACCTCACATTGATGTAAACAACCCTTTAAAACAATCAGAGCACCCATAAGACACAAGGAATAAGTTACCAGTTGATCAAGGTGGGGAAGACCTTGAAATTCCCCATAGAGAGGAAGAAACAATAGGAAAAGGCAACAACAGAATCAGAAAATTAAAGCATGAAAACAAGATATTGAGGAAAAGGGTTAAGAAAATAAAAGTATTAAAACAAAAATTTGGTAGATTTAAAGAAACAATTAGACAACTTAGGGAGTAGTTGGAATAGTATGAAAAAGCCCATAAGAAGAAGAAATCTAAGAGGGATAGAGTACAGGGAAGAAATCCACTTCCCAAAAGGATAGTTCACACCAATTCTGTTGGAACAAAACAAAATTGCATGCTCCTTTAGCATGAGTTGAAATAGAAACGAAGACAAAGGTTCCAACAACAGATAAAACAATTGTTCAGACTGAAGGAATGTTTCCTATAGATTTTCATGATCGTTTGGAAACAATTGAAAAAGAAACCCAGATAGATGCTCCAACAACAAAAGAGGCAGTTGTTCAGACTGAAGAAGCATTACATTCCCTTGAACAAGATGTCATTATTAGCAGGTTGGAAGCAAAAATGGTATAATCCCAACAAACCTTAACTCAATGCGGAAGTGAAATGATAACAGTGTTAGAACATCATAAAGTTGTCAGACAACTTCAAGCCATGTCAAAAAGAGAGAATGAGACCTTTGCCGAGCTCAATAGAGATAAAGAAAAGGTGAAAAAGGTACAGTTCCAACTTGATGGAACCTTGGGGATGATCAAAGAATTTTTCTCTATTTATTATGATATAGTAGCTTGCATATCCCCTGCTACTAATTATACCTTATTTCTATTAGAACATTATTTTTTGCTAAGAGTGAAATCTATTAGAGCAGGAAAACCTTTTGAGTTTACCGTTGTTTCTAATTTTGTTTCATGTTTTAAAGAACAAGAGGATGGAGTATAATAATTTATGTCTCAAATATACCTTCATAACTTCATCCTAGGAGAAAACAGAAAAGAGAACCCCAATCCTTTCACTGGGGGCATACAGTTTCAAGCATTCTTGCCTTTTTGAAAAAACCAAAACAGGTGGGCTAAAGCACATAAGGTTTTCATGAAGAGAGGGAATGGACTAGACCTATGGATCAGAGGGGAACCCCCTAAATCCTTGGCTACCATTATGCATCATATAACATTCATGAAGAGGTCGAAGGTTGTGGAATCTTTGGCTCCCATCCATAGACATGTTGTACATTCAGGTCTACAGTATTTTAGAGAGATTAACGAAGAATCCCTTTCTGCTGCCAAATTAAGATGGGATGTCTCTTCAAATAAAGTCAAGAGTAGGGAACCATTTGGTTTCATAAATTTTCATATAGCTACTTTCAGGTTAGAGAGATATGTCGGGATGATCCTGGATCAAGGGCCTACCTGGATTTGATGCAAGTACAGTCCTCCCATTATTTGGTATCCTCTAGAGGGTTATCAGAGTGACTATGAAATTCGTAAGAAAAGGGAAGATGTTTCTTTCGAGGAGCTTAAAGGTAAGCATGGGTTTCGAAGACCTAGAGAAGAGACCTCTCCTCCTTTCAATATCACTTCTTTACATGTAAACTCTCTAGTTGCATGAGGACATGCAAAAAGGTAAGATGATGGGTATGTTGAGTTGAGAGAAATCTATAAATATTCTCCTTATTACTATGGTTTATGATATATTCTTGATTGACTTTTCTATTAATTTGAAGTAATTAGGAAATAAAATGATTAAAAATTATTTAGAAATATTATTGAGTGATATTAGATATTTTTTGAACTTTGGCTTGAATTGTTTTGATTTTATTGAAGAAATGGACGATTGTTGTTAACTCAAGATAGTTAAGAAGATCATGAAGATGCATAGTCCATTAAAGATCGAAGGAATCATGCATAAAATAGTTGAAGGGAAGATTGACTTTTGTTTTTCAATCCTCGTAAATAGTGAAAGTAATCCTGAGGATCTCTCGATCCTCAAGATAGCTTAATTTACTTATTTTATTGTAATATATAAAGGATAGTGAACAATAGATATATATCCAAGAAATTTATCCAAGCATTTAGATCTCTTAATTTTTGACATTCTGTACAAGCAATCCCATTATAAATGATTTACCAGTTATGGAATTAATGAAAGCTTCAAGTGTTTTGATCATCTTTGCGTACTTAGTTTTTCGTAGAAGTACCTTCTGAAGACCGTGGGCCCATTGGAAGGAGTTACTGTCTCATCTATAATCGTATCAATTATGTTTTAGTTGTGTGATTTGAATTTCCTTGCAACAATTAAGATAAATTTGTGAGTGTGTTGATTCTTTCAAGAATTGGTTATGATGTTCATTTGCAGAAAATAGATGTTACATTTGAAGAGTGTTGATTGTTGTTCCATTTCCAATTGATGTAGATTTATCGTGTGTGAACTCTTTTCAATTAAATTCATGTTTACTATTCTTTTCACATACACTGTTCCTTTTATCAAATTCAAATTTGCTTTTCCTTTCGTTTAATTCACATTTGTTGTTCCTTCTTAAATATTCAGTAGATCGTTGTTCTTTTCCAGTAGATTAATTAATCATTGAAAGATTGATTCATTAAGTAATTGTGCATATTAAATTACTATTTCTTAAATAAATGAATTCAGCAAATTGATTGATTTTTTGATCCATGGTGTGTTATTGGTCAGATTACAATTTTGTTGGGTGAGTTATTAGTTTCAGAGTTTTTAATGAATGCGTGAAGAACTTGATTATTGCAGTAAATTAGATGGACTCGGATTTTCTTTAACTGAATTATCTACACGATTTAAACCTCTACAACTATCTGCATAGACTTTGCTGACATTCTTGAAAGAGAAGACAGATCCTCAGTTGATAAATTAATGTGAGTCTAAGGTTGTTTTTAGGACATCTTTAGAGCCCAACACCTGTTCTCACTAAAGAAACATTAGTTTTGATACAATGAGCTATGAAAATAAATTCAATCCCATCCTTGAAAACATGATATTTATTCTCTTCATGATAAAATATAGCTCTCTTGTCAAATAGATATGGATTACCCAAGGCAAAGTCGCAAATGTCAAGAGGCGCAACATCTAGCTCAAACTCATAAATGAACTTAGTTGTAATTTGAAATATTATCTTACATTGCTTCATTACCTACAACTTAGCATCTTCACACACCCAACCTAATGGATATGGATTTTTATGAGGTGTCA
The DNA here is from genome assembly GCA_032191745.1 of Picea mariana. Lineage (NCBI taxonomy): Eukaryota > Viridiplantae > Streptophyta > Pinopsida > Pinales > Pinaceae > Picea > Picea mariana. The sequence continues at coordinate 119,114 of JASDQU010011800.1, forward strand.
TATTTAAACCTAGATTCTTAACAATTTCCTGAGATATTAAGTTAACCTGAGATCCATTGTCGAACAAAGTATTTATCTTTGTATGCTTGACTATAACCTTGGCATGAAAAATATCACTTATTTCCTCTTGATCAATAACACTTTCCAATTTAGCAAATTGAACTGAAGAATTAGTAGTAGATATACCTTCACTTCCTATTGTCATGATTTTAGATTCATCTCTTGAATCTAATCCCAGATCCTGTTAACATGATGCATCATTATTCTTCTTCCCCTTATCCTAGAACTTCATTGGATGTAATTTTGGATGCATATTCCAACATTGTGCTTCCTCATGCCCCTTTCTCTTACAGTGGAAACATGTAGGTCTTTCTTCATCTTTATTTATAGTAGTTGACTTCTTACCCTTCCATTTTCCTTTTGGTTTCTTTTCGAACTTGTGTGGATTCTTGTATTCAATAACATGCTTTCCCTTACTAGCTTGTAGATGTGTATCTTCTACTGACACTTCATCAATATTAGTAGGATTAAACATGTGAATAGTGTGGTGGAGATATGCGTGCATGCCACCTATACACTTTAGAAGAGTTTCCTGAGCATATATTGGAATTCCCAAGGATAATTATTTATTTTTAAATTCATGTGCATATGATTGGATATTTTGGTATTTTCCTTGGCTTAGATGTTTCCATTCCATAATTGTTGTTTGTGTATAAGCTAGTGGATAATTGTTTTTTCTAATTGCAACAGTAAATTCATCTCAAGAGGAAATTACTATACCATGTTGAACAAGATCAAATTGTATCTTACTCTCCCACTCTATCAAGGTTGTGCCACTTAGACCAAGATTATCCAATTATATCTCTATAGTGTTGTCGCTGATCTTTTGCACCCGCAATATACCTCTATCCGTTTGATCCAATTGTCCAACTTTTAAGAATTCAATTCTCCATCATAAATTGGCAATTCAAACTTAACATCCAATGTTAATAAAGGTAAATTATGAGCATGATAAGTATTTCTAGTGGTCTTCTTCTTATGTGAATAATGTTCACTTGTGGATGATGAATATGGTGAGGGTGGTTCGAAAGGTCCACCTCCTTCACCTCCTCCTTCATCTTTAACTAGTTCAACTTTATCCAATGTATCTTCTTCCATGGCCTTATTTCAACCCCCATAAACTTCTTCTACCATGGATTTCATTAAATTAAAATCCTAGAAGAAATCATCTTCAAAGTCATAAGGACCTAATTTTCTTGTTGAAGTCCTCTCTCTTCTTTGAGTAAAGATTCTCAAACCAATATCTGTATTATAACTTGAAATTTTTCAATCTTCTCACTTGGATTAGGACATTGTAAGAATTCACTTGCAACCACTTTTCAAAACCGATATCTGATGCCAACTTGATTCGAAAAATCCTTAGATGCTAATTATTCTTCAATATATACAGACATCTACTTGATTCTCGAAATAGTAATGATTGCTTGACTACTTGAAATATACATGTGAAATAAATTATCTACCCAAATACACTTTAATGATAAACAACTTGCAAGTAACTGAGTGAAAAATAGAAAAGTAATAACGATATCACATAAATAAGTTTGATAATGGAGTTCACCCAATTTGGGCTCTGTCTCTAGGTACACATTCAATAGAGACCTCTTTATTAATGCTCAATTTCTTGTGTCTTAAAATGACCTCTTTACATGTTGCTCAAACTCAAAAATAGAGTGCACCATTATATTCCTTGCGAAATTTAGAGTAAAATGAGCATAATGTTCATAAAATTCCATCAAAGAACCTCTTGGAATGCATTACGATGTAATCCCAAGTATTGATACCTTATAGGAATGAACTTATAGAAAATTATCTACTCTATAGTGTTTCATTTTCCTTAGTCTGTGCACCCATTAAATAGGGAATGGTCCCTAACCTCCAACCATAACTATAGGTAAAGAGTAATTATATTGTTTAGGAATCCCATAACAAGAGGTTCCATTGTCATAACAGTGAAGGAGTTAGCTATATATATGGAAGGTTGGGGGTTCAAGCCCCATTGACTGTTATCTGTTGCATTGGGTTTTTTTATTCGATGGTTGGACATATATCT
>JASDQU010011800.1:121238-132748 GCA_032191745.1 Picea mariana
TATATATATATATATATATATATATATATATATATATATATATATATATATATATATATATGTATGTATATGTTGGCATACAGTTGGCATATGTTTAACAATATAATATATGATAATGTCATGGGGTCCACCTCCTGACCTTTTAAACCCAAAACAATACAACTTTTGACCTTAAATATAAATCATGCCATATAAGGTTAAGTCTCATGTGTGTGGTGCAGTGGAAAAAGAGGTTTGCATAAGGCTATAGGTGTTATAGCATTATTAACCCCCTAATCACTAAGACATGATCTCCTAGAGGTCACCGACCCAATTCACTCATCTTTCATCATCTTCACATTGAGTTTATGGCCTAGTATCCCTTCAATCACCTTTTTCATTTCTCAAAACCATGACCAAAGGGGTTGGTTTCTCTTTCCATACTTCCAAGTTACGAATGGGTCCCTTTGTTTGTATACTTCAGTCATGCTCGAGCCTAAAATCTCCCTTTCTTGTATTTAGTTGTGATCGATGAGACCTCTCTTTGATTTATCGGGGTTTAGTCTCGAGAAGGCTTCGAGTATAAGGTTGGATATCTGATCCCATTAACCATATGGCCTTATCTCTAAAGCCCTATAAGAACCAATCCATTTACATGGGAAAGGGGAGAAAGAACTCGCAAAGTTAGTCTGGTTTTTTGGTGACAAGGCATGGGCAAGGATCTTGGAAGAAAGATATATCTTCCATTTACACGTGTAAATCATAATATTTATTACTTGATTAATAGAATATATGATGGATGTTTCCCTCTAAACGACTGTTCATGTAAGTTTGTGTGTTTGTTTATAGTGGATTGATATATTTGTAGATCATGGCATATTATCAAGATTAGAATCATCCTTTGTTCGTATCTCTGTTCCTGTCTTAGGTATAGGAAGAGCCTAAGGGAGCTCAGCTCCTGCAGGGTACAAAATCCCTACAACAGACTCTCGACCATATTGGGGATATTGCTTCTCATGTGTCATTCTTCCTTCTTTATATGCTTTCTTTTTGAGATTGTTACCCATTAAAATGTCTCGATCTAATTGCCATACTTTGTTATTCCCTTCCCTGAGTTCAGTTGAAGAAACCAATATCTTGGATATGATAGATCTCATCCCATATCTAACTTTTGTTTTTTGGTTCTCTGAGTTGGTCGCGACTTCCCTGTTCACACAGAGCAACGAAAAACCTTCCAGGTTGCGGTTTCACACCTTTTTAATAGTGACCATCCCTACACCCAAGATTACAAGGAGAGACCACAATCTTTGGTCACACTATGTCTCTCTATATGTCATGATCTGGTCACATTTTCTCCCTCTACATGGAGCAACCAAACCCCTAATTTTTTTTTTTGAAGAAGTTATCCTTAAAAAAACCCAGCCAGACCATTTCAGGTTGGTTTCCTACAATGCTCTAGATTGGTATGAAGAATGTCTCTTCGACTTTGCATCAACTTGTTTTAAATTTATGCAATTATCTTCTTTTGGTAGCCATATCATGTGATTTATAGGTACAAACATGATCACCTAATCTAATCCTTTCAGTCCTATAGAAGATCATTTATATATGCCTGAGGATATTTTTTTCTCGCAAAGTCTATCATTTTATTATATAAATGTTTCTTTCATTCGGTTGAATGTTTGTCGTTTCCAAAATCATTTGAGAACTCTTCAAACTTTCATTCAGACTTGAAATATTTTGTTATTCTTTAAATTTTCATGCTTGGTGTTTTCTTTCTTCCATATTTTCCATTCATTTCTGAACATGATCAATTGAAATAAAAGGCCAAAGAGGATTGTTTGTTTCTACTTTAATGTAATTTGTAAAAAACCAAAATAAAAGAAAAATAAAATAACATTTCATTTAGAGTGATTTAAAATATCATTGGAACAATTTGTAATAGGTTGGGAATCTCATAAATCATTTTTTGAGTTTGGTTGAAAAATTGTCCTTTTATCTTAGTTGAAAGAATATATAGAAAAAAGTTTTCATTAGGGTGTTTTCTTTTATTAAAAGCAAGATACTCTTCTTCCTCTCGTAAATAGGATTCATCGAAAATAAAATTGTTCAAATTTCATCACTTTACATCCTTTCATAGTCGAGTCTTTTCACATTATAAGTTTCACTTCCATGTAACCTTTTGACTAAAGAACAACCTTAAAAACAAACATCTGCTAATACAATTAACTAGACTATTTTTTTTCTAAATAACACCAACAATAGTCTAGGTATAAGGTCTTGAGACTAATATAAGTGAGAAATTTTCCAATACCAAGAAAACAGACCATAGAATATTAAAGTGTTCTTAAATCCAACTTTCGTATAGGCATAGTCAGGACCCCCCTCTCATACAGGGGTTACACACGAGGTTGCATGTGGATGGGCAACAAAGATTACCCCTCCGAGGCTTAACTAAACGTAGTGGAACAATAATATATTGGTGATTCTTCTTGAGAATCGGTTGTTTCCATTTGGTCTAGGAACTTCGTGAACCTCGAATCCCTTCGAGGTCCTCTGAAGTTTTTTATGGTCCTCTTTTTCTCAGTCTTCTTGAGGAATTTCAGACTTGATATCATTCGCATACTGTCAGACCCGAGTGTCACTTGTACTCGCGTGGAGGATGACTGCGAGTTGGTGACCTTAGTCACCATAATATTTATGGATCTTACACAAGGTGATGACGAAGGGGAATCTTCGTTGCACCTATATTAGGTGTTGGTCAAGCTCACTCGAGTTCCTTGGAGGGAGACCCATGGATAGAGCATAAGGAATTTTGCACCAAGGTGTAAGTTTTTTAAGTAGGCCTCCAACATAACTGATCCAGGGGATCAAATTTTGCTCAAAAATTCAAAGTGCTTGGAATCGCTTCAAATCGAACGGGAGCGTAGGCCTCGTCATTACGAACCCAATGCAACTCATTTGGGTTCAAACGGACATCGAGAGCGAGAGATATCGCATTCTTTTCAAAATGGCAAACATGCAAAAAAAGGGATGCTGACTGTACAGTCCATACAGATGATGACATGGCAGTCCGTACGACACATGGTAGGACCGTATGACAGGTGGCAAAGTTGAGTGGTAGACAGTTGGCAGTTAGGTGGACAAATAGTCTACTGACACGTGGCATTTTCTATCCAATGGTTTGGTGCTACGTGGCCCAGTCGTGGGCTGCCATGTGGCACCTTGTTATTGGTTGATGGTTTTGAATTTATGGAAGTCTGTGGGGATCGAACCCCAGACCTCCCCACTGGCCCAAATCTTTGCAAAGTGCACCCTGCCAACATACCACACTATATTTCTTATTATATATATGGTTTCGAATATATTAAAGTTTGAGTTGGTGTATGGTTCGTGCGAGGGTCCGGGCTGGGGCTTAGCCCTAGCCCCCGGTCATGTATACCATATCATATGACCCGTGGTCACACCATTGGTGCGTACAATTTGGTTTTGTATATGGTTTAAATGGTTATAATGCCCGCCACTTGTCCCTTTTCTATTCACCTTTGGGACGGAGACCCGTTTGCGTTTGCGCATGGTCACATGGGCCACATGACCTCGGCTTTGGTGGTTAGGGGCTAGGTGTGCCCATAACTGTCCTACAGTTTGCACCATTTGTGCAGTTGTGCCCGGTGCTAGGTTTTTCCACATAAATGCATGTAGGGGCTAGGTTGAGCCAACAAGGGTGCATTTTGGCAATCCAGAGACAACAAGTTTGAAGGAGAACTTCCAGGAAGTCTATCTTCTTCAATTTTTGGCCAAACGAGGTGCCGAAAAAGCCCAGCTAGGGGTTTCTGGACGTTCTGAAGCCATTGGAGCTGTCTATTTGGATTTTTGAGCATTGTAAAGGACATTTTTGAGAACTTTGAGAAAATAATACAAAATATCCATTAGAAGCTGGACCAAGAGATGTAGCCCAAGAGAGGGGTGAACTCCTTTATCATTTGTTGTGTTATGTGTTTATGTTCACTGTTTATTGCTACTGTTTATATTCATCTTTGATGAGTAATTTCTATAAAATTTGTGTTGCAAATTGATCCATTTGCATTTTAATACATGAATTAAGTCTTGCAAATAATTTCAAGAATACAAGTCTTCTTCATTTTTAGATCAAGTTGGTATCAGAGCATATGTTTTTGAAGACTTGATTATTTGCAAGTGTTTTGTTTTATGATGCTCACAAGGTTGAAACTCACAAGAGGAGAAGGTCAACTTGTGGAGCCAAGTTCTCATCCTTCAAGGAGGAAGATTATGTCATCACTGCAAGTTTCAAGGAGGCATTCACCCAGTATGTCTCATGAAGAGAGTCATGAACATATTCTTGCAAAAGATGAAGATCTTAGAAAGGATTTCATGGAAATGAGAGAAATGATGAAACTCTTGATGGAATAAAGGAATACAAGGTTGCAAGGTGAAGGCTCCAACCATTCAAATCACAAGGAAGGAAGTGGTGATAAAACTCCAAATGGAAATGGAGGGAATGGTGCTTCTCCACCACCCTCACCTCCATCTTCTTCTTCTTCTTCTACCAGTTCAAGACCTCTTCCAAATTCTCCAAAAGAACATGGTAAAACTCCTTCACAAATTCCTTTGTTAAAGCTTGATATTAAATTCGAATTGCCAATGTACAATGGAGAGGTAAATGTTGAGAAATTAGATAATTGGATTCGTCAGATTGAGGTGTATTGTAGGATACAAAAAATTCAAGATGATGAAACTAAGATTCAACTTGCTTCTTTAAGATTGGATAGTGCAGCACTCATTTGGTGGGAATCCAAGACTCAAGAGGACATGAAGAAACCTGGTAAAATTTTAACCTCTTGGAATGATTTTATTGTTGCAATTAAAAGACAATTTTACCCATTGGCATATATGCAAAAAGCTACTATGGATTGGCAAAATTTTAGACAAGCTAAACGACAAAATGTGCAAAGCTTACTCAAGAATTTAGGAGAAGATCTTTGGTTTTGGGAGTAGATTTGTCTTCTCAAGAAACTTTACTCAAATACATCGGAGCTTTACATAGTTATTTGAGACATACAATACTCATGTTTAATCATTCAAATCTAGATGAAGTTTGTGTTTAGGCCACTCATTTAGAAGCAAGAGGAAGGAGTGAAACTCATGAGGGTAACAAGAAGCCTTTCAGCCATGGAGACAAAGGAAAGAGGAAGTTCAAGGGAAATGGAAAAAATAATGTTGTTGTTAAGAAACAGGGAGAAAAATTCACATGCAAACATTGTTCAAAAGATGGCCATGATGAAGACCATTGTTGGAAACTTCATCCTGAAAGAAGACCCAAAAAGTTTGGCAAAAAAGGGAAGTCAAAGTCTGCTACAACCATACAACATGATTTAGGATCTGATTCGAGTGATGAAACAAAGATCACAGCCATGGGTTATCAAGGTAATGGTTCTATTGCAAGTACTAGTTCTTCAACTAACAATAATCTCAATGTAACTCGACAAGAAAAAGAGATAATTGAACTTTTTCACATAAGGGTTGTTTCAAAGCATACCAAAATAGATACTCTATTTGATACTGGATCTCAAACAAACCTTATATCTGAAGACACTGTTAAGAAATTAAAATTGGAAACAATTCCACATCCTAAGCCATACCCTCTTGGTTGGATATGTGATAATGCTAAATTACAGGTGACAAGAAGGTGTAAACTTAGGTTTGCTATCACTGCACATTTTATTGATGAGGTAGAGCTTGATGTCATTCCTTTGGATATCTGTGGTATTGTGTTGGGGAGCCCATATTTATATGATAGGAAAGCTATTTTTCATCATCATGAGAATAAGTATCACTTGTTTAAGAATGGAGTTGAGTACATTGTTAGAGGCCATACAGAGAAGATGAATTTATCACTTGTAAATGCGGGACAAATGAAGAGATTAGTCAATGTTAGCAAGAATTTTGTTCTCTTAATGATTAAACCCAAAGATGATATTGAAAACGAAGTTTTCCAAGGTTGTGATGCACAGTTAAAATCTGATCTATATGAGGTTGTTAATCAATATGATGAGATGTTTAAAGAACCAAAGGGGTTACCTCCAAAAAGGGGTATTTAACATGAAATTCAATTGCAACAGGATTGTCCTCTTCCAAACATTGGTATGTATAGGATGTCGGTCATGGAGAATGCCAAAATTAAAAAAAAAATCCAAGATTTGCTCGAAAAAGGGGTTATTGTACCAAGCTCATCGCCATGTGGATCTCCAATTGTGTTAGTGCCAAAGAAAGATGGTACATGGCGTATGTGTGTTGATTTCAGGGTTTTGAACAAAATTGTGGTAAAGAATTGTTATCCTCTTCCTAGAATCGATGATTTGCTTGATCAATTGAAAGATGCTAAATATTTTACTAAGTTAGATTTGAGAAGCGAATATCATCAGATCAGGATTGCCGAAGGAGACACATGGAAGACATCTTTCAAAACAAAGAAAGGTTTGTTTGAATGGATGGTAATGCCTTTTGGACTTTGCAATGCACCTACTACTTTCATGAGAGTTATGAATGATGTCTTAAGGCCTTTTCTTGATGATTGTGTTATTGTCTACTTGGATGATATTCTGATCTTTAGCAAATCTCGTGAAGAGCATGTTCAACATGTGCAACAAGTTTTGGATGTTTTGATAAAAGAAAAGTTATTTTTGAAGATGTCCAAATGTGAGTTTGGAAAGACTTCACTTATTTACTTAGGGCATATTGTTGGTGGAGGCGAATTAAAAATTGATCCCTCCAAGGTCAAAGTCATACTGGAATGGCCCAAGCCCAACAATGTGACAGAGGTAAGAAGTTTTTTGGGAGCATCCCAATATTGGAGGAAGTTTATTGCTAATTTTTCTTCCATTGCAGCTCCATTACATCCAGTGACAAGTGTCAAGCAAGTTTTCCAATGGGGAGGCAAGCAACAAAAGGCTTTTGATACTTCGAAAGAAAAGATCAATTCAACGCCAGTTCTTGCACTTCCAAATTTAAGACAAACTTTTGAAATTCAAATAGATGCAAGCAATTATGCAATGGGAGCAGTCTTGCTACAACATGGTAAGCCCATTTGTTTTCATTCTGAAACTTTTAATGGTGCCGTGATTAATTATGCTACTTATGATAAGGAGTTGTATGCATTGGTGCAAAGTGTGAAAAAATGGAAACATTATTTGTTGGGGAAAGAAACCATTGTCCACATAGATCATCAACCACTGTAATACTTACAATCACAACCAAAGCTACAACAATCTAGGCACTTCAGATGGATGGGTTTTCTACAACAGTTCCACTTGGTCATTAGGCATAAGAAGGGAATTTATAACAAATTTGTTGATATGATTTCAAGGACTGTTATTAGTGCTTCAGTTATTCTTAAGCATAGTCCCATCATGCATGAGAGTTATGTTGAGCAATATGCTTTAGATACTGATTTTAAAGAAGTGTATGAGACTTTGTGTCATTCTAACCATGTTGAGGAATTGGATTACCATGTGCATGATAATATTTTGTATCATCTTGGCAAGCTATGTATTCCACAGGGTGAAAGAATCAACATAATAAGAGAAGCCCATTCTTCTCTTATTGCTGGTCACTTTGGTGTAGGCAAGACAATGGCTAATTTGCAAAGGTACTACTATTGGCCTAAAATGAATGAAAGTGTATCGAGATATGTTCGAGGATGTTTGTTATTTGCCACAAGCAAACCTAGCAATCGAAAGTTGGGTTTGTATACTCCACTTCTAGTTCCTTCTCGTCCTTGGGAAAGTATTTCTATGGACTTTATAGGAGGTCTACCTATGTCTAGATGAAATCATGATTATCTTTATGTTGTGGTTGATCGATTTAGCAAAATATGTATTTTGATGCCTTCTAAGAAGCAGGTTACAGCTGAGCAAATGACACAAATGTTCTTTCAAAATGTTTGGGTGCATTTTGGATTGCCTAAATCCATTATTTCTGATCGAGATTCTCGATTTATTGGAATTTTTTGGTTGAGTTTATGGGCCCTCGTGGACACCAAACTGAAAAAGAGCACAACTTTTCATCTGCAAACTGATGGTCAGACAGAAGTGGTAAATAGAATAGTGGTACATCTTCTTAGTGGTTATTGAAGCAAGCATCCTAAACTTTGGGATGAGCATTTACACTACATTCAACATGCTTACAATCGAGCTAAGCACTCTTCAACTCAAATGTCACCATTTGAAGCATGTTTTGGCTATTTTCCCAACTCTCCATTAGATTTTATCTTTGGGAAGGATATTTCTATTGATGGTAAATATGACATTGATAGGGAAGAAAAGTTCATTGAACAAATTCAGTCAATACATCAAACGGTGCAAGAGCAGTTGGAAAAGAGTCAAGCCAAGTACAAAACGAGACATGACAAGCATCATCTTGATCAAAGTTTCCAAGTTGGAGATGAAGTTTGGATTTACATTAGTAAGGAGAGGCCTAAAGGAGAAGGTAAAAAATTAAAACCAATTCGATATGGTCCTTTTAAGATTATTGAAAAGATTGGTAACAATGCCTTCCATTTAGATTTGCCTCCTTATATGCAAATGTATGCAGTTGTTAATGTTGAGAATTTGAAATTGTATGAGCCTCCTTTGATTGATGATCAAGGATAGCAAGTTTAGATTCCTTCTATAGATGATTTATCCCCAGAATATCTTACAAAACTGCATGAAGACACAATCCTTGACAGGAGAATGCGAACATCAAAACGAAGAAATGTGGAGTATCTTCGAGTTGGTCTTAAAGGTACAAATCCAAGCAAAGCCAAGTGGATTGAGGTTGGAAAGGTGAGGGAGCTATACCCTCATCTTCATATAGACTGAAAATAGTCTTTTGGAGGTCCAAAAGCTTTCCAATGGGGAGGTGTGATCCAAGGGATCAAATTTTACTCAAAAATTCAAAGTGCTCGGAATCACTTCAAATCAAACAGGAGCATAGGCCTCGTCATTATGAACCCAACACAACTTGTTTGGGTTCAAATGGACGTCAGGAGTGAGAGATATCACATTCTGTTCAAAATGACAAACAGGCAAAAAAAGGGATGCTGACTGTACAGTCCGTACAAGTGATGACGTGGTAGTCTGTATAATGTGTCGTAGGACCGTACGATAGGTGGAAGATATGAGTGGTAGACAGTTGGCAGTTAGTTGGACGAATAGTCTGCTGACACATGGCATTTTCTATTCAATGGTTTGGTGCCACGTGGCCCAGTCGTGGGCTGCCACGTGGAACCTTGTTATTGGTTGATGGTTTAAAATTTATGGAAGTCCGTGGAGATCGAACCCCAGACCTCCCCACTGGTCCAAACCTTTGCAAAGTCCACGCTACCAACATACCACACTATATTGCTTATTATATATATGGTTTTGAATATATTAAAGTTCGAGTTGGTGTATGGTTTGCGCGGGGGTCCGGGCTAGGGCTTAGCCCCAGACCTCGGTCGTGTATACCATATCATATGACCCATGGTCACACCATTGGTGCGCACGACTTGGTTTTGTATATGGTTTAAATGGTTATAACGCCCGCACTTGTCCCTTTTCTATTCGCCTTTGGGACGAAGCCCTGTTTGCGTTTGCGTGTGGTCACATGGGCCACATGACCTCAGCCTTGGCGGTTAGGGGCTAGGTGCACCCATAACCATCCTACAGTTCACACCGTTTGTGTGGTTGTTCCCGATACTGGGTTTTTCCACATAAATGCACGTGGGGGCTAGGTTGAGCCAACAACGGTGTATTTTGGCGATCCAGAGACAACAAGTTTGAAGGAGAACTTCCAGGAAGCCTATCTTCTTCAATTTTTGGCCAAACAAGGTGCCGAAAAAGCCCAGCTAGGGGTTTTTGGACATTCTGAAGCCATTGGAGCTGTCTATTTGGCATTTTGAGCATTGTAAAACACATTTTTGAGCACTTTGAGAAAATAATACAAAAGATCCATTGGAAGCTGGACCAGAAGATGTAGCCCAAGAGAGGGGTGAACTCCTTTATCATTTGTTGTGTTATGTGTTTTATGTTCACTGTTTATTGCTACTGTTTATATGCATCTTTGATGAGTAATTTCTATAAAATTTGTGTTGCAAATTGATCCATTTGCATTTTAACACACGAATTAAATCTTGCAAATAATTTCAAGAATACAAGTCTTCTTCATTTTTAGATCAATAACTAATACACCCACTTGTCCCCGCCCGTTCTCACATGTCTCCACAATTTTGGGTTTCATCACCAACTAGTGATTCCATGGCGATAATATTTGTCTATTTGTCTGATTTCTAGACTCTTTTTTAGCGTATGTTGCTTCTTTTCTTTAGTAGGATTTAGGACTATCATTGTCATATCTAATCCTAGATGATAAAAACTCACACTGATCTTGGATGATGAAGGGTTTTCCTCTTCTACATCACAAGCTATTACCTCCCAACTCACCCGAAGATCATCTTCGAGAGGAAAACCACTCTGAATCCAGAAGTATTTTCACCCCCTTGTTTGAACACCTAGAAGGAGATAAATTTAGAGAATGTTTTATACTCCCTGCAAATCCACCCTTGACTGACTCTCTCAGTCCCCTCCTTCTTCAAGTAAACTCTGTCGGAGAACCTGAACTTGGTACCGATTACTAGAGTTTATCTCTTGTACTTTGTGAAGACGTTATGAGTATGGAAACCCAACAAATCCATTTATCATATAGTTACATCACACCACCAAGGTTTTTGGGTCCATATGACCCTATGAGAATCCTTGAATAACCCCGCAATATCCTCACTAGAGTCGATACAATCATAGACTCTGCTTTTAAACTCTTATGACTTGATCAATCACATGATTCTTCACACACCCCTCAACCCCCCATATATAGTATCTCCCATATATTCCAAACTTATTTTCACAATCCTCCCCCATCCACTGTACACCACAACTAGCTCATCCAAACATCGCCACAACCCAAACATCAACAATGACATCTGTATCATATGTTGTCCCCACCATTGTATCACTACCTTCAAGAACACAACCTTTTACACCCCCCACTGAGGGGAAACCTTTGTTTACCCCATTGTTCGTAAGAGGCGATCCCAACCTCTTTGGACAAAAACCTTCATCTAGAGGATTACCTCCCCAAGGAAACCAACTAAATGGATTTTGGCCAACAAATATCCATGAGCCATCCTTTCACTGGGGGAATGTTAGGAACCAAATATCAATATAGCATAGAAAATCCTCAGAAAAAGTAATCAACGCCTTGACAAAGAGAGAATTTTAGATAATAAGCCTCTTCGAGGGGGCAACCTCCTTTTACCCACCTTAAATGTTCAAGTACAAGATGATTCAAAATGAAAATGTCTCCTTGGTATATATAGGAGACTAGGAGGCATAATTACAACTAATGGCCTAAAGCCGACATAAATAAAATAACATTACTAATATAATATGCCCCAATTAAGGGGTAATGAGCCAATATTAGGGCTTAACATGCCC